>CM022678.1:19983055-20003055 GCA_012295275.1 Chrysomallon squamiferum
TCACATTTCCATTTGAAATATGTTGACTCGACACGTATTCTTCTTTCTTTACTAAATTAAATAATGTTTATTTTAATTACTGTTCCAGCTCGGCGAAACACGAACGGCATCAACAATACTCAGTATTTATGAGAATCTAACGTTCAAATGACACTGAAGGCCACACAAAGTTGTGATTATGTTTAACAAGCACCACGGTATCAGGTCATCCGTTTATCACAGACGTCTGCTTATTATTATTATTCATGAAGTATTCCGAAATGTGACACTCCCTTTTATGGATGGGTTAATTTGTTTGGTCTTGTTAATGTGGTGTGGTTTTTTAGCAGGCACTCCTAGTGCCGACTGAGTGTCACCTGATCCGAGCCTAGACAAAACAGTATTAAACTACAGAGAATAAAATAAAATAAAATAAAATAAAATACTACCACTGCTACCGCTATAATCATTTATTTTATTTTATTTTAATCTCTATCGTTTATAGGGAATAAAAAAAATAAACTGAAACAAGAATTATATTTGCAGTAGTAATAGTAGTTCTCGTATTGGAAGTAAACTAGTCGAAACAGTGGTAATAGAAGTACTAGTAGTA
The DNA here is from genome assembly GCA_012295275.1 of Chrysomallon squamiferum. Classification (NCBI taxonomy): domain Eukaryota; kingdom Metazoa; phylum Mollusca; class Gastropoda; order Neomphalida; family Peltospiridae; genus Chrysomallon; species Chrysomallon squamiferum. The sequence goes on from CM022678.1 coordinate 19,983,648, forward strand.
GTTATAGTACTAAAAGTAGCGGTAGTAGTAGTAGAAGTAGTAATAATAGCAGAAGTATTTGCAGAGGCACTATTGGTGGTAGTAGCAGCAGTTGTAGTAGCAGCAGTTGTAGTAGCAGCAGTTGTAGTAGCAGTAGTAACAATAGGGTGGTAGCAGTACTAGCAGAAAAACGTAGAATGGGATTGTAATGTGCTTTGACTAAACAATGTTAAAACTAATGATATCAAGAATACTGTTTAAATATATTATTAATAATAGCTGCATTAAATAAACTTTTATTTTAGCATTCAAAACTGATTCAATTATTTATTTATTTATTTATAATGGGATATCTTGATATCTTACTGGATATCCACGTTCATATTGTTTATTAATAATTTACAAGTACAAAAAATTGTAATAAGTAATCTACATTTATTTTATTTAATTAAAAAAAAAAAAAAAAAAAAAAAAAAAAAAAAAATAAATAAATAAAAATTAATAAATAATTAAATAATATAAATTTTTGAAAATAAATAATATTAATAATTATTATAATAATAAAAGAAAATGAAAAATTCAATAAAAATATAAACAGGTAAATTAATATATTAACATGCACACAAAATAAATAAATAAATAATAATAATAATAATAAAAAATGATAAAATGAAAACTACCATAACAACAAAATAAACGAAACAAATACAAGAAAAATAAAACAAAAAAAGAAAAGGAATAGAAAAATTCGTAATATAATTATTATAATTTTATTATATAATTTTTTTTTCATTATGTTTATTATTATTTAAATTTTTAACAATTTTTTTTTTTTTTTCATTTTAGTTTCCATGTACTACGAGAATAACGTTTGTCATTATCTTAACATTTGAATGTGAAATAATTGTAAATGAAATTATTTCCCGTATACCGATACCATGAGAAAAAGCCGTGACGCTATTGGTTGTTATATAATGGCCTAAAACCATTCATGTCCTGTTGTGTGACGTCACGCCATAAATGTCATCCGTATCTGGTGGATCATATTTATGTTTTATTTCATAGATTATTATTTAAAAACTAAAAAATATTGAAAATAATTTCAATACATACATAGAAATTTTATTTATTAAAATTCCATCTGTAAATTAAAACTTTTTCTGTCGAAATCAAAACTTTTGAACAACACGATCCCCGATTAGAAACAGATTTTACGAAAGTGTGATCTTGCGGTGATTCCCACCAGTGAATGAAAGATAAAAATGACCCGGTGTAGACTCAAATAGTTCCGGCTAACAAAATATACTCGACTTGTATGATGATGTAACAAAATTACATACAACATTTTTCTGCAGTGCATTTGCAGGAATTCAGTAATATTCTGAACATGTAAATAAATAAATTTATAAATTCGTCTAAATGTCAGCAGATACATAAATGCGTTTCAAGCAGAAAAACAAATATATAGAAGTTATAGTTATTCTGCAACTAATATAATACTTATTATTATTATTATTATTATTATTTTTAATTATTTTCTATTTTAAAACTTCTATTAGTGTTTTTATCAATATATATGTATTCTTAAATCTTTTTTAAATTGAAAATAACAAATATTTTAAATTTAAGTAAACATATTAATAAATGTCAGCATTTTGCTATAGCCTTTATGACGTGTAACCCGGATCAACTTAACACAGGCTGCAAATATGTTATGCACCTGCTCTTGAACAAAGATGGCGACATGAAGTGTTTGTGTTATAAAGCGATGATAGAGTTTCCGGGATTTTCTCCGGGTTTAGGGGTGCAGTCAAAGAGCAGAATGACACAAAGCTGTCGGTGATTATCAATGTTCGATGCAGGCCATAAAGCGGTACATTCTGGTGTCCATCTGCGGAATATTAATCCTCATCGGTTACCTACGGTTCTTTCATAGACACCAGCATGCTTTCCCATTGGGCACCAGAAGCGAACGACAGGTCTTCCTCAGTTCTGCCGAGTTCGAAAGTTTTTCCGAGGATTATATTTTATCACCAAGAAACAGGAGGGAGACGACATCACAGAACAAAAAATCGCGATGTCGAATGGAGACGTGTTTTGATTTTAGCTTGTGTAAAAAAGGATTTAAAGTTTTCGTTTATCCGCGAGATAACGCGCTCCATGTTTCCACAACGTACTCTAAAATACTTACATCGTTCCAGGAGTCGAGATATTACACCTCGGACCCCAGCGAGGCCTGCATATTTATTCCCTCAGTAGATACACTGGATCAAGATGTTTTGAGTCAGGATTATATTCTAGATGTACAAACTAAACTTCATAATCTGCCATATTGGAATAATGGCAAAAATCACATAATATTTAACATGTATTCTGGGACGTGGCCAGACTATATAGAAACCATTGGCTTTGATATTGGAGAAGCAATGTTAGCAAAAGCTAGTTTTTCTATTGGGCGATACAGACCAGGTTTTGATATTTCTTTCCCACTGTTTGCCAAAGATCACCCCCAAAAAGGTGGCGAAAGGGGCTACTTAACTTATTCTTCAAATAATATACCATCCTCCAGACACTACTTACTTGCTTTTAAAGGTAAACGCTATTTGACAGGAATAGGTTCAGAGACCAGGAATTCCTTGTATCATATTCACAATTCTAAGGATATTGTTTTGTTGACTACCTGTAAACACGGAAAAGGCTGGCAAAAGAAAAAAGATGTAAGATGTGAAAAGGATAATGCTGAATTTGACAAGTAAGACATTTTCTAAACAAAATACATGCTTTTTTTTTATTACTGTATATATATATATATATATATCATGTATATAATGTATATAATATATATCATGTCTGTTATTTTTTAGCTTTAGTCCAATAATAATATTGGAAAATTAATCCTGTTTTCACCTGCTTTTGAAAATAACCTGCAAGTCAAATTCTAAGAAGAAAAAAATTAAAAAGTGGTTATCTACCAGTTAAGCATTAGTGTGTGTGATATAATTTACTAGTTTTTCTAGATAAAATGTGGAAAACAATATATAGGATTTTCAAAACCAGGCAGAATGTTTTTTTTCAATTAACTCTTTATTATTTTACTAGTATTAAAATAAAAACTTTTTTAATGTAACAAAATGTTTGTGTGTATATAGAACGTACTAAGGTAAGTGAAAATATGGAACATTTTATCTGTTAAAATGTCTTTAATGTACTGTCTGTTGCTGTCATATAGATAAACAGAAAAATATGAAATATTTGTGACTAGTATCTTTATTATGTTTATCTATCTATATATATATCATGTCTATTTAACAATATATATAAAAACATACCTATATATATATATATAAAACATAAAAGACTTTTTTTTAAATATCTATAATGTATTGGTACCACTATATTAGCTTATTTAGTTATTGTATCAAGAAAAAATATGAAACATTTGTAGCTACTAAAGTGTCTTGTTTAACTGTACTGAAGGGAAATATGAAATAACTGTAACTATTACTAAAACGTCATGATAATTGTACAGCAGATAAATATAAAATATATAAAAAAAATATTTGTATCAATTAAAGGGCCTGTGTAATTGTACCGGTTGTAGCAGTTGCCACATATGACCCAGTGATCTCCATTACTGTGTAATAATATGCGACTGAGCAGTCAATTGAGCATGGCGGTGTAGCAGCTGTAGTTTCACAGCAGCGTGGTGCATAATTGTGTTTATGATTACCTTTACACAATCAAGTCATTATTTAACACCTTCAGTAAATATGAGAAATAAATAAATACATTTATATGTATATGTATATGTGTGTGAGTGTATGTGTATATATATATATTATGAAAGATGGAGAGATGGACACAGTGGGTGCATTTGACTTAAAAGCAACAGCAGTTTAATGATTGATATATTTATTAAAATTTATAATAGATATTTTGTAACAGTAAACAGTGATTATAGCAGAAGGGCATAGATGTATTTGATAACCATATCACACATACATACACATATACATATTTTACACACACACACACATTTATATATATATACACACACACACCCAAACATATATACATTCCCCCTTATTAATGAAGTACACTTCAAACACTTCAGCAGTGTATGGTTAAAGATAACATTTTGAACATCAAAAAAAAAAAATTTGTTTCCTTATATGTGCACATGCACACATACAGAAATATAATTCCGTTATTATTGAATTAATCTAAAAACAATTTTAATTAAACAGTTTTAAATTATTTATTAATGGAATCTGTGTATATGCCAATTTGAAAAAAAAATTGAAGAATGATTTGGCTTGGAATATCCTTTTGGTTTTGCATGTTTGTAGTTTAATAAAAATAATTCTGTTTTTCATAATATTAAAATTGATCAGATATGACTTGGTATATAAATAATTCTATAATTTATTATAATTTATCAACTAAAAATATCAATATTGTTGATAACAATGCACCGATTATAAAATAATAACAACAGAAATATCGAACTCGGACATGCAACCTCATGATTTCTATTGTGTATTAATTTGATATTCCCTGTGGTACCAATACTTTGCTAGTTAGATCAAAGCTTGGTGGAGGCAGTTGGCGTGACCTAGCTTTCACCAGCCATTAATACTGAACTGGTTATGACTGTTAACAAGCCATATTTGCATTGAGTGTTTTAATTCAATAATAAACTGATTCAATTTGCTCTTGATTGAATTGCATTCGCATCGAACTTTTGACACAATGACGAATTAAATTACGTTGGGAGCATTTGTTTCTTTGTTGTCGTGTTCACTTTATATTTGTGGTGACATTGTTACTTGTTTTGAAAATGTAAAATATTGGATAAAACCAAAATAAATTTCAATATTGTTATGCTTAAATGGAGTCCTTTACTGATTTGGTTTTATTCTTAGATTGATTCATTCTTGCTGGGTTTTTTTTTTTATAGAATCTTTGTCAGATGTTCTAAATTCTATGAAGATTTTCTTGCTTTTTTTAAAATTATTTTTTAAAATGTACTATATGTCTTCAATCTCTACCTTATAAAAAAAACTGAATTGTTCAGTAAATTTGGTTTTAATAATACATTGATATGTATTACACATAGGAATTGGTTTTTCATGTTGTAACGGCCATCAGGTTTCAATTAATAGTCTTCAATTTCTACCTTATAAAAAAACCCCACCTGAACTGTTTAGTAATACATTATTTATCTATTCATTTATTTTTTTGTTTTGTTATTTAATACATGTATTGTTACACTTGGACCATTGTCATAGGAATTGCTTGCTGGCTTTCAACAGTTCTTTTTTCTGTTGTAATTCCTGTGCTCGACTTCTGGCATTTTACAACTGTCACATCAGAAAACCCAGTTGACTGAAACTGATTGTGTTTGACAGTTAGCCCATCAATAAAATATAGCCCAGTTGTAAAATGGTCACCTCATGTGTTGGTTAGACTTGGACCAAGAACAGCTGGTGGCCCAGTGAGGCAGTTTTCTTCAGTTGGATCGAAGTATTAAAGTAATGACATTTGTATTTCCATCTTTAGTAACCATTTTTTACATATAGAGATATACACATTCATAGATACATACAAACACACAGCCATTCATACATACATACTTACATATACACATACATTCATACACGCACATATACATACATATATAAATATGTGTGTGTGTGGTGTGTACAGGAATGTATACACATACAAACAAAAGTTCCGCATCACTAAATGTATTGGCTTTCAAATGAAACCCTTATTTGATGAATTTGATGAGCACTCAACTGTCAGTGTCAAAAAAATAAAAAAAAATGTAATAATAAAATTAAAATTACTGTAACTGAGTATGACATAAAACTTTTTATTCCCTTTTATTATTATTTTTTTAACACAGTCTGTTTCAGTTTTTGTTAATAATAAAAAAAATAAAAGGAAAATGACTGACCTTTTCCTGCTGCGAAATTAGGATAATTACTTACGATTATTCGTTAGTTATTATTAATAATTTATCAAGGACAAGCTAATGATGATGTGAAATGTTTGTGGACTGGCATTTACTTGGAGAGCAACATGTGCAATTAAGAAAATTACCATCGTAAAATATCAATTAATAAAAAATAAAAATAAAAGTCTTAATAAACCAAAATAAAGTTAAAGTTAAAGTTCATGTTTGTAAGTCTGGACTGAATATATATATATATAGAGAGAGAGAGAGAGAGAGAGAGAGAGAGAGAGAGAGTTAAAAACAATAATAATAAACAAGAATAATATAAAGCAAAAATTAACATTGAAACTGTCAAAAACTTTTCATACTATTGCTTATAACTATGGGTTATTTTAGAAGCCTACACTGTTAATTACTATTTACTGTTTTGTTGTGTGTGAATATATAAGCATAGTGTGTATGTGTATATATATATATATATATATATATACTGATTATTATATTTCAAGTATTTATCACAGCAGTTTGCACTTAGAGAACTCTTGATGTCAGTTTTGTCAAGTTAAAGAACTTTGGCTACAATTTAGACAACTCTATTACTTATTATTTCCGTGACTACGAAATTTAGTGAGATCTTTATGAAAACATCAATGTAGCAGCACAGGTGTCAAATTAAAAACAATAAAATGCTGAGCAGGTTGTCAAATTCAATCAATAACACAGGTTAGATACAGTCGTTAATTGGCACTCAAGGGGAAAGTGAGTAATTAATTGGACACTTAATGATTACAGGGTGACACATGCCTGCTGTGAGTATTCAGCAGCTGATATTGGAAGCATTTGTCTTAATTTGATATTCATTAATCTGCTCATGAATATATTTCTGTTTGTGAATGTAATGTAAAATTTGGAAGCATTAACATAATTACACATGCACATGAACACACACATGCACAGACACATGCACGTTTACCCAGATATTTGATTGCCAGTATTTGTTGTTTAAGCTATGGATATCATTAAACATTTATTTATTTTATACTTGTAATAAATGATATAGCTTTATTTCATTTTATTACAGATAAATAATAAAAAAATAATGAAAAAATAAAAAATACAAGAAGAAAACCTACATTAAAATCTGCATGTCCCCATTTCCCCCAGAGAGCAAACAAGATGAAAGAAAAATTTAGAAAAATGTAATTTAGAAAATGACAGCATATTTAAAAAAAAAAAAAATTACATTATTCCTCTTTTGATTGTTTTACAATAAAAGTGAATTAAATTTACACCAAGTAATCATGCATACAATACAAGAGCTTTACTTTAATTATCATTAATCATGAAATACAGGTAACTTATTTTAACAACAGCTAGCCATGCATACAGTATATGTGACTGATTTATGTTCATACCATATACAATACACAAGCCTCAAGTGACACTAACTATTCACTGTAAATGTCATACCCTTTATGACTGTGCATACTGAAACTCACTGAGCTGCCTTTAACATTCATTTTATTAGTCTTATTCTTTCACACTGTCACACTGGGAATCAGGGTTTTTAATGTAAATTAATAAATTGGGACATTTTCCAGATCTGTAGCAGTTCATGGAGTCTGTGGACTGCGGTGCATCTGCTGAAGATTTTATATATATATATCTACATATACATATATATATATTATTATTATTATTATTATTATTATTATTATTATTTATTTTGTTAAAATATTTTTAAGGCAGTTCCCATGACTTGCCAATAAGGCTTGTTTAACTGTGTGAACGTGCTTGTAAATCAGCCATGGTATTCGTTTTTTTATTTCTACTTTCGAGTTAAATATTTAAAAAAAAAGAAAAAAAAAAGAAAAAAAATACCTCTATAATACTTTCAAGAAACTTAAGAGTTAAATCTTTTCAAAAGACCAGTTAATCATTGTTTTATGTTGGCACAGTTGCAGATTATGGAAACCATCTTTCATCACATTATTTATAAGCATTGTCTCTTATAAGCTTTAGCATACCTATTGCACCAGAAATGTCAAGAAAGATGTTTTTGGACTTTAAATATAGTTATATACAGTCTGGTTTAGTGTAATTTCTTTTCTTCAATACTTAATATTTAACTGACTTCATTTTTTGCTCTTTTTTTTTTTTCTGTAATAATAATATCATTTTTAAAAATAGTGTAGAAAATGAGTCACTGTTTCTACAGATTAAAGTTTTGATTATGCAGCAGACCAAAAAAAAAAAACTGTTTATAAAATAAATACTAGAACACTTGGAGAAAGTTCTTAGATTAATTGACCTGTAGTTGTTAAGTACTTACATCCTAGATCAAATATCAAAGAAGCTAAATTACAGTACATTCCTGTACCAATCCCTTGCATTTAGAGCTTAGACCTCATTGCACTAATAACTGTAGGCAGTGGGTATATCTCAGACAGGGAATCATATTTTTATACCCATACTCTATATATATATTCTTTTCTGTCTGTAGGCATTCTTAAAAAAGCTGACAAAAAAAAAAAAAAAATCTGTTTTAATTTATAGACCTGCAAAGCTTTTAACCTGAAGGTATTGCTCTATAGATTCTTTTTCTTTTAGTTTCAGGCACATCTGCATACCATACAGCAATCGTCTTATAAAAACAATAGGTGTGTGTGTGTGCATTCGACAATATTTTAATTAAAAAACCACAGTTTATAATGCTGAAGTTACCAATACACTTTTTCCCCACAGTAATGGTACTGTTATATATATCTATCAGTTTGGAAGCTTCTCAGTACTGCCTACATGCATCTGATAATATTGTAGTTTGGGCATAGCTTGTTGTGTTGAAATTACCCACAAGCATGCCTGTGAAGTTGACATAATTGTCCTGTCTCTCCACCTGATTCAAATTTAGCACTAACTGCATGCAGCTGCAGTGGGACTCTGTGAAACAAGACAGGGCAGAGTACACAGGCAGTGTTTACTTTGACTAATTCTGTAAACTGTACAACCAGACCCACATAAAAGAATACATAGACTTACTGTGTCTTAGCCACAGGGTAGAGTGTAATGTCAGTTACCAATGTCATACTGATGGGTAATGTTATATCACTGTCATACTCATAGGTAGTGTTATAATCATTGTTATATTCATATGGATCATAATCATGTTTAGTTTTATATATTGTGTTAAATATTTATATTCATAGGCAGTATAATAATATGTCGTAACCATAGGCTGTGTAATATGATAATGTCATACTGTAGTCTTATATGATAATATCATACATATAGTCTTATATGATAATGTCATACATGTAGTCTTATATGATAATATCATACATGTAGTCTTATATGATAATGTCATACATTTAGTCTTATATGATAATGTCCTATAAGCATAGGCAGTGTTATTTTATAACAATAGGCAGCTTCAAATATCATGTACTTGCAGGTCTTGATATGTCACATTATCATAGACAGAGTTTTCATACTCACAGACATACATTATATGTCACTTCATTTATCGTGTCATAGTCACAGGCAGTGTTATAATCACAATATCATAAGTAATGGAATGATTTACATAATTTATCATGTTGCTTGTACGTACAAACATTTCTATATACCTACATTATATTGTAAGTAAAACTCAGAGACTGTGTGTGTGTATATTTATAAATAGAAGCCAGTATATCTTAATCCATATCTACAGAGACTGAAAATATCTTGTGTCATCCAGCAATATGATACACATTTGACATAGCCCTGTATATTATAAATACTACAGCTGTGTAGATGTATATATTACAAAATTTTATCAACTCAGTGTGGTAAAGAATATGATGATGATATCAGTACTGTAACTTGTATCTAATAAGGTAGAGGGAGAAAAAAAAAAATTATCTTTTTGAAAAGTAAGTTTTCAAGGACTGTTTTCCATCAAACCCAATGTTTGACACTTAGATTGAGTCTTAAATTTATTTATTTATTTACATAGATGAGTTATCAACTGAATGTGGTGAGACTATAAAAACAATATAATTTAAATGAATTGTTCTTGAAAAAAATTGAAAAAGAAAATATGATTTTATTATATTTTTCAAAACTAAATAATGGCAAGATTATTGTCCGAATTAAATAGCTTAAGTAGGGATTATTATTTTTTTTCATATTTTGATAACAGTGTCAATTTTATAATATTTATCTCTTTTTTTTCACTACATCACTGAATTCAAGTGTTGTTAAGTTTTTGGTATAACTGACAGTTAACAGTTTTATCATGTTATGATAGTGCATGAAAAATATCTTTGTTAGCTGGCTTTTAAAAGGTTAGATTTGACAGTTTTCACACAAATGACCTTTGTAGTTAGGTTAGATTTATAATGTAATTGAGCTACAGGATTGGTCGTAGTTTCATAAACTTGAAAGTGAACAAATATTTTAATTTTGAACAATATATTTCTTTATGGTAATATCTGTGTGTATGTGTGTTTATAACTAATTTTCTATAGCAAGCAAAAAAAAAAAAAAAAAAAAAAAAATTCATCCTGTAAATTTAGTCCATAAAGATATTGTATTATGAAAGATATTTAGAACTATTCTGAAGATTTATAAATGTTACTGTACTTGTTACAGCAACCACCACAAAATAATCCTAATTTAAGTTTTTAAAAATATGTCATTGTTACTGATGTATTGGAAAATTTGAGAATTTATAAATAATGTTTTCTGTTCCGAATCAACAACCAAAATAAAAGTTTAACAGGACACAAAATAACTTTCTATATTGATAATTAGGAAAGTTTGAGGATCTATAAAAAAAAAAAAAAAATATGCATATAAATAAAATGTTCTATGATTCAGTAGTCAGTTAAGTGGAATATTTTGTACTGCATTGCTACAAGCTAACAAAAACGTAACTGTCTATATTGATAATTAGGAAAGTTTGAGGATCTATGAAAAAAAAATATGCCCATAAAAATAAATGAGTAGTCAGTTAAGTGGAATATTTTGTACTGCACTGCTACAAGCTAACAAAAACGTAACCTTGTTGATCACATTTAAAAAGGTTAGTTTTTATTATAATTGACATTTGCAGCAGGTTGACATTTCGATACTGATTTTTCTGTTCTGACCAGGCTGCCTGCTGTTTTTATAACAACCCACAATCATTTGTCAGGCTGCAGTTCAGCATGCGGTTTAATGACAGACGGAGAGACAGACTCAGTGGGTGCATTTGACGTAAAAGAAACAGCTAGTTTTACGACTGATATATTTTTTAAAGAATTTATAATAGAAATTTTGTAACAGTAAACAGTGATTGTTGCAGAAGGACAGAGATGTGTTTGATAACCATACCATAAGACTTGAATCTTCATTTAGGATGGGCTTGTTTAACAACAGCCATTCATATCTTTATATAGGATAGAATTTAGGAAACATGCACAGTCATATCTTTATTTAGGATAGACTTTTTGGAAAATACACAGTCATATCTTTATTTAGGAAAAACTTTTTTGAAAATACACAATCATATCTTTAGTTAGAACAGACTTGTTTCAAGACATATAGTCATTTCATTTAAGCTGTTTTATTAAATGTAAAAAAAACCAACAAAGTTCTGTCTTGTTAATACTAATATTTTCACTTACTTTAGATGAAGAATAACAATTTTAAAATTTTACTTAATAACTGCAGAAAATTCAGACAGGCCAATTAAGAGAAACATGTTTGTTTAACGTGCCTTGTTTTGACTTCATTTAACAGATACTGTCATATGGACTAACAACTTTGCTCATCATACATTATTTATTACTGATAATTACTGTTTTGTCTTTGCCTAATTCTTAAATGATCTTTTTTTAGATTTATTCCAGCTAAGAATAACAGTTTTGTTTAACATGCATTATTTCCTAATAATGCAGTTTGGGGTTTTCTTGATTTAGCTGTGATATTGTCTTTGCCTTTAGGCCAAGTGAGCATAACAATTTTGCTTGGCACATCTAAGTTTGTAGTCAGTTATGTGTCATAACGATTTATCATAATCATCATTATCATTTTATTTATTTATTTATTTTTAAACATTATTTTTATTATTATTATTTAAAAAAGTCAAAACAAATGTTTTGGCAGTAATAGTATTGTTTTTACAGCAGTTTGCAGATTTTTAACTGAAATAACAAGTAATTAATATAATAAAAAATCACGTAACATCATGTTTTAAAATAGGACTGACGTTATGTCCATATTATTCTGCAGTAGTAAGACAGTGTTGTTTTTTAACAGCAGTTTGTAATCTAAGACTCAAAATAACAAGTAATACACTGATAATCATCTGTTTTAACAGTGAGGGTTAATGTTCTAAAATAATGAAGTCATTTTGTTCAGTCTTTATTATTTTGCTGTTGTTTTTGATAGCAGTTAGTAATTGCTGAATAATAGCACTTCTTAATGCTAAAATAACAGTTAATGTAATAAAAATCACATGTTGTTACAGAGAAGGTTAATGTTGTTTTAAAACAATGTGGTTGTTTTGTTTATTATTTCACAGTAGCAAGATCATTTAGTAGCATTTTGTAATTGTATTCTTAACACCAGCAGCTAAATACCATACAGTCTAACACAAGTATTATTACTGTCAAAACAGTGTTGTTGTTTTGTTTAACAGGCATTATTTTCTAATAACTGGTTTGTTTTTGTATGGTGTTAATTCTTAAACATTACAATGTCAGTGAAACCTGTTATTTATTTTAATACCTAATTTTAATAATTAACTGTATTTATTAAAATGTCTGTGAAAGCCATAATTTTAATAGTGGTCTGTATTTGTTTTTATGAAATGTTTAAAAAATAATATTTTTTTTTTATTAGCTAAAGTAACAAATGGGGAGTTAAGGATCATATATCATACAATATGAAATGTTAATATCTGTCAAAAACTGTCATCATTATTTTCTTTAATATAATAATTAACAATGCTTTTCTTTTCTTGAATTTTAAAACTATTATTATTATTATTATTATTATTATTATTATTATTATTTAATTTAAATAATTTTTTTTTAGCAAGTAAACTAAAAGTTAGTTAGTAATGAGAGAAATAAATAAGTTTTCTAACAAAAAAATTATCATTTTATAGCATTGTCTGAAATTTTCATAAAGTTAAGGATGGTATTGCAAGGTTAACTATTGTTTTAAACATACATCAGCTGATAACATCACAAGAGTTAACACTGCCTCACACTTGCATGCACTGATAACACTGAAAGGGTTAACATTGTCTAAAAAACACCAGTCTTTGGACAAGACTGTTATCAGGAGTCCTCAGGCCACTGGTCAGTTGTTGTATTTTTTTATCTGATGGTCAAAGTCTTCACACCAAACGTCCATCCACTCAACAAGACCCCACTGTTGTTTGTTTATAAATACAGCTTTTTATTATAACTGGCTACAGCTGGATGGACAAGCTGAAGGGAAACCACTAAATCACTTCTTCACTAAATTGAGAGACGTCTTTGAAATTCTGGATGGCTTTATCATGTTCACGTACTTCAAATATTTCTTTTTTCACAGTGAATTAAGTTTTTTTTTTTTTTAATCACTTGAGCTGAAAGCACAGACCTCAGCAGTGATTATTAATAGTCATACTTCCTAAACCTTTTATTTGTACAGTCAGATTAAATGCTGGTTATTACTTTTTGATCAGGTGTTTGGATGAAGTGATAAAAATTATATGAATATTTTTTTTTTTACTAATATCATTTGTTAAGTTTTCATCAGGTATTTGGAAATGGAAGAAGTGTATATATAAAAAAAGAAAAATATTTTTTAATATTTAGATGATGAGATAAGTATATATATTTTTAAGAACAAAGTCAAAGATATAATTAATTTTTGTTTTGTGATATTTCCTTTTTGATATTCACCACCAGCATTTTGTTTTCTTTTTAAAGTCTGTGTGTGTGTGTGTGTGATATTTTATTTATGTTCATTTATATTTAAATATGTGTTGTATAAATTTTAACATTCAAACTCCTGATGTTTTTTCCTGATTGTTATTTAGTAGAAATTTTAAATCAGATATTTAAAATTTGATGTTGCATAAATACTAAGATGCTGATATTCAAATAATTCTGATTTTAAATATACACAGATAAATGAGTAAACATGACATAATCTAAATTTATTATTATGAATTAACAATTATTTAATTTATAGTTGAATTAATGCATATTTTTATTTTTTTTATTTAGAAACATATTTAATAACTGACAGAAATATTTTTTATATATATATATATATATATATCTTTTATGTGTATTTTCACCTCATTATTTTTTAATTTAGACAATAATTAGTTGTCAAGTCTGTATTTATTATACACTCCCACTAGTTAGGCTATCTTTTACTAATTAGCAGCAAGTCTTCTTTTATTTACATCTAACACTCAACAGGAAAAAAAAAACCCATAGCACACCTAGTAATAAACAAGTCAGCAATTAGAACAGGAAATGAGGTAATTGGTGCACTGGTGGAGACTAGATCATGTGACGCATCATGTGACACTAAATCATGCATCAGGTGATGTGTCTAACCTCTAAGCTGTACCCTCCACTCCTTGTTTTCTAATTAGAAATTAACCTGTCAGATCACCTGACTGGTCTTGTTTGTCAAGGTAACCTGTATTCTTTGGGAGGTGCCTGGTTAAGTCTTGAGATGGAAATTCCAAAAGGGTAAAAAATTTCCTCTGACTGCTGAGTAATGTAATAAGAACAATGGCAGCAAATGGTTAAAGGCTCCAATGAAAAAAACGTGCTTCCAGTTTTTGAGGCTGGCTCCAGTTGAGCTAACAGGTGCCTGGTGGTGAAAGTTTCTTATTGTCTTAGCCTAATACTGCTAATAAATATTCTTTTTTTTTTTTTTTTTTTTTTTTTTTTTTTTTTTTTTGCTCCCAGTAACACATATTTAATAATAATAATAATGGGAAATGGAAATAAGTAAAATCTGGGTGTCTGGCATGATAAATGTTTAGCCTGTGAGTTTGAGAGAGAGAAAGTTGTGTATGTCTGTGTGTGTGTGTGTGTGTGTGTAAGATATGGTATATAATATAACAAATACTGCAAAATAATTTTAATGAATTTTTAAACCTAATTTTATTTGGAAAAAATAGAATACTACAGTGATAATAATGTCAACAGTTTAATTCTCAGACCATTGTTTAAAAATCTCAACTGTTTAAAATCTAAAAGTAGGATTATTTTGTTTTGGTTGTTGCAACAAGCAGAATATTATTTACGAAGCTGTATTTGTTTCTGTAACACACTTAAAGTATCATGTGATAGTCTTTAAAGTTTAATTATACAGAAACATTGAAATGACATTTAAATACGTAATGCACCATAGCATAAAGTTATAAAATATAAACCTTGTTAAAGAACATTTAATTAAGGTATAACATTATGTGATTTTAATGCAGTCTGAGTTCTGTATTTCATGTAGATATATAAATAAAATATGTGATAATGTTTTACAGTTTAAAACTATGTTTATGTAATAAAACACATCATGCACAGTAAGTTATCTAATTTAAAATGAAATATGTAAAGGCTACTGGTAATATTATTCAGTTTACGTAAAGTGTTTGAAAAATACAGTTCAATAGTCTCAGTTATACCAAATAATACATTTATATAAAATATACAACATGGAGAGAACTAAAATGTGTTATCTAATTTAAACCATTTATTTATGTAAAATATACAGCATACAGTACTATAGAATGCTATCTGATTTAAACTATTTATTTATATAAAATATACAGTACTGTAGTAGACTATCTAATTTAAACTATTTATTTATATAAATATACAGCATACAGTACTATACTAGCTAATTTAAACTATTTATTTATATAAAATACACAGCACAGAGTACTACAGTATGTTATCTAATTTAAACTATATATGCATATATATAAAAAATATACAACATAGAGAGTACTACAGTAAGTTATCTAATTTAAATTACATATTTATGTAAACATAAAAGTTTCTATAGCATGAAGTTAGCCAATTTAAACTCTATAACTCATAAAAGACTGGTAACAATGATCTATTCAAAAAGTGCATGTTTGTGTTTAACATGGAGAGGAGCGATTGTGAAGTACTGTGTGATAATGTTATTCAGTATAAATCATGTTTTCAGTGTCTGAGGCAGGAATCAGTGGCTGCATTGTGTAAATATTTGAACAGAATTATGCCTGTCACTTTTGCTCGCATATTGTAAAAATATTCAAGTTACTGTGTGGGTTGGGACCACGAATTATGCAGTTTGTGCTGGCAACATGCCCAAAAGCATGCTTTTCTGTTATAATTCACATTCTGAAATGAATGTTCAGCAAGATATACACACACAGATTTAGATAGTTACAATTATACTGCTTATCTGGCAAGATAGTGTGTGTTTGTGTGTGTGTGTGTGTGTGTGTGTGTGTTTGATTTGATGAATTTGTTATCTGTTAACTTATACAGATCATATAAATATATATACATATATATATAATTTAAAATTTCTTGATAAAGAATTTTGATATTAAATATATTAAAGATTTAGAATATTCAGATTATTTTTATTTTATGTTTTAATATAAATAGTGCTTATTTCAGGGGTTATACTTATAGGTTAGCAATTAACTGAAATGAAGGTGTAGAATTTTGTTTTTAATTTTAAAAGGTGGATGAATATCCTGTCAAACAAGTAGTTTACATAGTAACAGATTTAGACAGTTCTGATTATGATGTGTGTTTGTGTTTTTCTGGTAATGTAGAATCTAATAACTAGAACGGAGGTGTACAATTTAGCTTTAAAAATATTCTAATAAAATTTACAGTATTAGTTTTATGTTAAAATTAATATGTGAATGGTTAGTATTGTTATAGCATATGAGTTGTTATGAATTAAATATACAAATATACACAGCATTTCACTGTTTTGAATTAAATGTATTGTGAATAGTTAGTTTGTTATGAATTACACACAGTAACAAATATAGCTACTATTTCACTGTTTTGAATTAAATGTATTGTGAATAGTTAGTTTGTTATGAATTACACACAGTAACAAATATAGCTACTATTTCACTGTTTTGAATTAAATGTATTGTGAATAGTTAGTTTGTTATGAATTACACACAGTAACAAGTATAGATACTATTTCACTGTTTTGAATTAAATGTATTGTGAATAGTTAGTTTGTTATGAATTACACACAGTAACAACTATAGCTACTATTTCACTGTTTTAGTGTGCTATGAATTAAATGCATTGTGAATAGTTACAACTTACACATATTAAGTACACAATATTTCTTGTTTTAAATCAAAAGAATCTCTTTCCAGCAAGCTTTCTGCAACATAAACTTTTTGTATTAATTTTCTACAGTGGACTTCCACAAACCCAGTGATTTAGTAAAACATAAAAATCCAGCAACTTGCATAATAATGCAGTAAATAACTGTAACTTGATACTGCATCTGTATTCAATTTAGAATTAGGTTTCTTAGGCAACATGGATGGATTATATATATATAATGTGTGTTTGTGATGTTTTAGGCAAAGGTTGACTGAGTTTATTATGATTTATACTGAAATGAAGTATTATCTTTAAAATGTCTACCGTTGTATGCAGCATTTTAGAATTGGTTAGGTTTTAAATATTCGATATGAATTACATTTGTATGTTTTGTGCTTAGAATTTTCACACATTTAAAATACATACATACATACTTACATATATATATATATATATTTATATGAAATAAATTTGTTAGAAATTAATATGGAAGCATATTAAATTATAACACACACCCAGACTATATATATATATATATATACATATCATTGCTATTTAATATATATACACAATATATGTTTACAGTGGTAATATACACTTGTCACATAATCTGTCTGTGTAATACACAATGTTTATGTTTACAGTTTTCTATATTAACATATCACATACTTTGTCTAGTAATACACATTATTTATATGTTTACAATAGCAATACACAACTATATAGTTCACATACTTGCCTAGTAATACACATTACATATATGTTTACACACCTGTCTCTTTTATATTCATATGTTTACAATAGTAATACACAACCAAATTATTAACATACTTATCACATTATATATATATATAACAGTCACAGTATTGTATGACTTGAGATATCACCATACGTAACAGAATTAAATGTATGATTGTTAAATGTCCTGTCACAGTTTGTCTCGTCTGCATTGTGTACAGATTTATCTCGAAGGATTAAAGGGGATACAGTAACATCGTGATTGATTCAGTTTCTTCATGCTCTGTCTCACACTTTGTTTGTTGTCTGTGTGACAGTATGGAACTCGTTCTTCACTGCACACAGTTCTGTAATGTTGAAGACCGGTACCTGGAAAGATGTTTCTACGTAGTTCAACATTTTTAATAGACGCAGTGGTTAGAATCATTATTTCTACACATTTTAGGTGTTTTGATATGTTTTAATTCATAGGTTTCATATTTAGGAACTGAATATATGTTTATTTTAAAAATAAAATAAAAATAATAAAAAATAAAAATTAATAACAATAAAGTTTATATTAAAACTAAATAAAATTAAAAAAAAGAATAAAAGTATGTTAACATTTTAAAATAAAATAATAAATAATGAGCCAGTTTTGTAAGATTGTTTATAGCTGTAAATAGAAAGTTAATAACGATACATGCTGAATGACACTGAATGCATTTTAAACTGTTATTCATCATTATGTAATTATGTGTTTTGTTTTGCTTTTATAGTTGTGAGAAAGTATCATCAACCTTTTCTCTTTCTGTGTGTGTGTGTGTGTGTGTGTGTGTGTGATTGAGGGAATATTTGTGTCTACAGATACAGAGAGGAGAAAGGGAAATAAAGGGTTGAAAAAAAGAGAAAAATAGATTGGTTAGGGGACAGAGTGAATGAGATAAAATTGATGAGGTCAGAGAATATAGTTGCTGAGTGTCTGTGAGTGTGTGTGTCTGTGTGTGTGAGTGTGTGAGTGTGCGCGTGTCTCTGTGTGTGACTGTGTGTGTGTGTGTGCGTGAGTGTGTGAGAGTGTGAGTGTAGTTAACCTTTTTGAAGAGAATGAAGAGCTGTTGGCAGGCATGAAGCGTTTTTCTAGAGGCACATTTTCATTTCTGAGTGGTGTAACCCACATGTTCCTGTAATGTCAATAACTTCTCTTTGTTCTAGTGGCAAGAACAGGAAAAAGCTCTTTTATCTTTACAAAAATAAATAAATAAATAAAAGAATGAATGAATAAATAAATAAATAAATAAATGAATAAATAATAATAATCATAATGATGATGATGATGATAATAATAAATAAAAGAATAAAAAAATACAGGAAGTACCTTTTTTGTAAAAACGAATAAAAAGAA
>CM022678.1:20005555-20138055 GCA_012295275.1 Chrysomallon squamiferum
AAAGCTTAGGTTCTCACTTTCCCCTTAAACACCACTGTTTTAGCACTGTTAAAATAATGAGAGAGAGAGAGAGAGATATGATATACAACCATAAAGGATTATTATTGTTCATTTTTCTACATTTAATTAATGCTAATAAAAAAATAAAAAAAGAAGGATGTTTGATGTTGTGTCTCCAAGGTTCTCAGTACAAACTCATAAACTTGGGATTCAGGGCATCTGGTGAGTGGATTTCTGTCCATGCAGTGGTTTGGACTTGTCAAACAAAAAGGTTATTGTCTTCTGGTGGTAGACTTTTCACTGATGACTAATTCTGAAATCTTCTTGAAAAGAATTAAAAAAAGAAGGCATATTAAAAAATAAAGAATGTAATTATCCATTGATTCATCTTTCTTAAGACCATTTTTTTTTTTTTTTTTTTTTTTTTAAGCTTCTCCTCAATTATCTGTGCATTGCTTTCTAGCTCCATCCTTCCAGATAATATTTAATTAAAAATTAACAGTAAAAAAAAACAATTAAAAAAAGATGATGAAGTAAATTATAAAACTAACTTAATTTAAACCAGCCATTTCTTTCTATAGTCAGCTTTCCATCCATCTGTTTTTCACCTTCTCTCATTCCATACTTCATACACCCATACTTTCAACCACCCCTCTGCCCAATATCCATCATTCATCCCTCTGTCCATCCATCCTTCCACTGAACTATCCGTCCATTTATCAGTCTATCATCCTTTTATTCATTCATCCATCTATCCATCCTTTTCTTCATCCATCCATCCATCCATCCATCCATCCATTGGTTTTAATTTAAAAAAAAAATGTCTAAAAAGGAAATTGCTCTAACAGGTGGTACTGTTAAGAAACTTAATGACATAAACTTTAATCTGTGGCTACATTTAAAATAAAAAAAAAAGAAAAAACTCCACATAACTGAATAAGCCTTTATTTTGTTTTTATCACATTCTTAGAATTGCTGGCATATCTAACTGTCTCAGCTGGCTGAAACTTGGTCTTAAAGTGGTAAAATATGAGTTACAGAAGTTATATACGACTTACACATGCTGAAAGGTTACGCAACCAACATACACAGCTGCCTGCATTAGTCCTCATTTTAAATATTTTCCTGGGTTATATATATATATATATATATATATACATTACATAAATTTGCTGGGAACTGCTTTTTGTAAAAGACATAGATATAAATTCTTTAATTATTTTACCACTAGCTGTTTTTCTATCTTTACCCTATTTAATAATCTATCTTATTGCCCCTAATTCTTTTCTCTCTCTCTGTTTCTTTGTTGTTGTTTTTGTTGTTCTCTTTCTCTTTTCTTTATCTATTTGAAATATTTCTCTCTGTTTTTAGTCTCAATTTCTTTTTATCTTTTTTCTGCTTCTCTCTTTTTCTCTCTTTCCCCCCCTCTCTCTCTCTCTCTCTCTCTCTCTCTTACATCCACACACATTCTCACATACAATGAAACCCACCTGTAACACAAACACTTCAGTTTATACATATTAATGCAGATAAATGGACAGACAGACAGACAGACAGACACAGAAATGCATGCAAACTGGATTTAAATAAACAAATACGTATATATATTACATATTATTCATCAACACACAAACTCACATATACACTTATAAATTGCATCTTGTCACCTTGCTGAAACATATATTTAAATAAACTAAATATATATTCCACATAAAAAAATCTGCATTTTAACACATAGATCTATCATTCAGTTAAATGACGTTCATTGTGTACAGTGATCGTAATGTTACAAACGTTGCCTACATTGTGACAGCGGCATTCATTTATTAGTGACAGAGCTTTACGACTCTACCACGACAGCATCGCACAGATATTCATTTGTTGCTGATGAAACTTTACAAGACTGTGACACACAAAATCGCATACATATTCATTCATTCATTCATTGTGGACCGAAGAAGCTTTATACGTATGCATGACGCACTGGTTTGCTCAATTTGTCATTCATTTGCGAGTGAATCACTGCAGTCTGTCTGTGTGTGTGACAGTTTAAAAGTTTCCTGTCATTACTCCCAGCCTCTGTGATAACACAGAGTGTGTTTGTGTGTTGTTGGTAATCAGAGGGGATGAAAAGTCGGAAACTCTCCCACTGTGTTTTTTTTTATATACATCATTATACGTCAGTGAACACAATAAACAGAGCATGTCACTAGCTGGGTGGAAACAGGCGACGTCCATTCACATTTTATAGTTATTGTTATTGTTATTACTGGTGCTACTACTGCTATTATTATTATAATAATTATTTTTATTATTATTGTTATTGTTATTATTATTATTTTTTGTTATTATTACTACTACTAGTACTATTATTATAATTATTATTATTATTGTTATTGTTATTGTTACTGTTATTTTTATTATTTTTTGTTATTATTACTAGTACTAGTACTACTACTGCTAATATTATTATAATTATTTTATTATTGTCATTGTTATTATTATTATTATTATTATTATTATTATTATTATTATTATTATTGTTTTTGTTGTTATTGTTATCATCATCATCATCATTATACTTATTCTTGTAAAAATTGATTCATTCATACCTATTGTAATGATGGTTCCTCCTTTTAAAAACATTTTCTGATAGACTTGACAGATCCTGTGTGTACATCCAGCAAGTTGTGAACCCTGTTTTTTTAATTTTATTGTTTTAATTAATGAGATATTCCAGTCTTCTGAAATTTTGGATCCCTCTGAATAGACAAATACAATGGATCTAACCATTTACATAGTCTTCAAAATTCAGCTTCTTTTATCTTAAAGAATTATAAAAATGTATATATTACATTGAATGTCCCCTCCAATTTTCTGAAGTTATTGATCTGCTCTCAGATGCTTGTATTATTTATTATCTACTAATTCCACGAATCTTGTATTTTCTTTATGTTAATTAAATATTAATTCATTCCATATTGCATAGACATGTGGGACACAACTTCAAATAAATTAAATATGAAATATTAAACATGCAGAAATAAGAACGTTATTATGGAAAAGCCCTGGAGAAATGTTTTATTTTTTATTTTTCACCAGGTAAATTTTGGATTGGTCTGGAGAATCAGCTGTTTATTTTGATTATGAAATTTTAAAATGATAAATTATGAGCTGAATGATGTTTTCTTGTTTTAAAAAAAAACAAAACATTTGTAATCAGTTTAGCTTATTTTCACATTATCATGAACATGTGATATTTGTTTGTTTAGCCATTTTGATTATAGTTAGACAGTTGTGACAGGAAAACAACAAGAAGAAGAAGAAAGAAAAAAAGAAAGAAAATAAAACCCCGACTAATACGTCTCTTGTGTCTGTCTGTCTGTCTACCAGCAGACAAAATTATTAGATTTCTCTTCTTTGAATTTTACTGTTTTATCAGTGTTTATGTTTCTTTAAATCCTTTGTTCTCCTTTTTTGTCTAGTGTAATCTATTTTCCCTTTCTAAAACGCTTTCTCCATTTTTATCTGACCAATGCATCACTGTCCCCATTATTTTAATTAGCATAACCATAAACAGGTTTACTTTATATATTTTATTTATGTTCACTTGTACCATCATTAATCACTGTGTACACAACCACCCACAGTTTTAGTGTTAACCCCTTTTAGAGCAACACACATTTCCCAGTGCCAGATACTTTTGGGAAAATTAGCTATTTTTACACCCACTGTATGGAAAACAAGTGTGTTATGTCATGATATCTCACCAACATCAGTATTGTAACATGTCAAGATATCTAAACAACAGCAGTATTGTAACATGTCAAGATATCTAACCAATGGAAGTATTATAACATGTCAAGATATCTAACCAATGGAAGTATTATAACATGTCAAGATATCTAACCAATGGAAGTATTGTAACATGTCAAGATATCTAACCAACAGCAGTATTATAACATGACAGGATATCTCACCAACAGCAGTATTGTAACATGACAGGATATCTCACCAACAGCAATATTGTAACATGACATGATATCTTGCTAACGGGGCTGAAAGGGTTACTGGTCAGCTGGGAGTGGAGTAGCTAGTTTTATGTAATCTGCGGCATGGTGACCACTTGAAGAGACAAGTTTGATTGAGATTTATTTCACTGAGTTTATAGGAGATTTATGAGAATTTCTGAGTCAAGTTGTATAAACTTAATACTAGAATATAACCCAGTTATTTTAAAAGTATGTTCAGAATGTTCTGAAGGTTTAGTGTAGGTTTTGATGAATATGAAACTATTTAATACATGTTTGTCTGTTTGTGAAACTCAGTAACTTTCTATGTATGTGTGTATGTGTCTCTGTGTATGCATGTTTGTGTCTGCTTGTCTGCATGTCCACATTTCTGTGTATCTGTCTTGTAATAGATAACAAAACTTGACTCCTTTTCCTCTTTTTTTTTTTTTTTTTTTTTTCCCCCTTTTACTTTGGCTTTTTTCTGTATCAGTATTATCTGTATTTTCTTTCAGGATTTGTATTACAAAACAAGATCAGAAAACTGTCTTCCTCAGTTTACACATCTGACTTTTCTCCATTCCGACCAGTACTCAATGACAGATTTAATTACCCAGTCATCTTCAATTTACCCTTTTTGGCCTTTTCCAATTCTAACCAGTGCCCTGTCACAGATTTTTTTCAAAGATTGTGGGTATTGCCTTTCCTTTCCATTTTGTCTCTGACCACTGAAACACGCCAGTCAGTGATATGTGCATCTATCTTTCCTTTTTATCTCTTCTCCTATCTATCCTTCAGTCTCTCTCCATCTGTCCCACAAACATTTCCCCCACCCCACAGATAAGCATCTCTGTCAACATGTATGATGAATTGTTTGTGTGGCGGACAGAATGCTCTGGTTAATCACATTTGTCTGCGTTGAAAAGGAAAACGATGAAACTGTTGTGCGTGCGTGTTCATGCGAGATCCAGCTCAACATGAAAAGCTGCTGTCAGGGAAAGGAATATTAATGATTTATGTTCCGAGATGAAAAATGATTTTACATTTTCCTTATTTATCTTTTCCTTCTTCTTCTTTTTTTTTTTTTTTTTTTTTTTTTTTTTTTTAGTTACAATACTGCAATATTTCATATTAGTGGAGCTTTTTTGAAAATATAATTTTAATTTTTTTACTTGTTAATGCATGTTTTGTTTTTTTGTTTTTTTTATAGGAATGGCCATGTATGAGAACTAAATTAGATAGTTCATGTGAAAATTAGTTATTGTCGCTCTCTGTTTCTCTGCATCACAGAATACACACACACACATACACACACAGAAACACAAAGAAATGGAGAGAGAGAGAGAGAGAGACACACACACACACACAAATACAGACAGAAACACAGAGAGAGAGAGAGACAGAGAGACAGAGAGAGAGAAAGAGAGAAGAATAGGTATTTCTTGTTTAAAGACATTAACCCACCAAGGAATAAAATACTTGACAACGAGCGATGTAAAAACAGCACTGTTAGCAGCAGGTGAAAATTGTGTTTTAAATATTTAATGAGAGTCGCTGGCACAAATCCATTTCCTTACTTGCAACCATTCAATTTTCTCCTCTTTCCTGACTCCCATTAGCCTCCTGGAAACAAGCAGTGTATTCACTCCCCTTTACTTCATTAAGTATGACACACTACACTTTACTTCATTAGGTTTAAAAAAAAAAAAAAAAAAAAAAAAAAAAAAATAAAGATGAAAAATCAAAGAAGGTGATAATTAAAATGTCACCAGAGTTTCTAAACAGTGTATGATAATATTGCTTCATTTTAATTTTGGAAAGTAATGGGAGTTTTTGCAGTAGTTTTGAAATAGTCTATCAAAATATTACTTTTTGTTAGAAAGTTGATGATTAACATTTTTCAGGATCTTTTGAAAAAAAAAGTACTTGAAATATTACTTCATGATAAAAGACGATTTATTTTTAACTTACTGAACACACACAAACATTTTTTTCTTGCTGAGTAAGCAGATAATTAAAATGGTGTTAGAGAGATTTTCTTCCAGAATATTTATCACAGGTGCTTGCATGTAACAGAAACATGGGATTTTGTACTGGATTTGAAAACAGTTACAATAATGTGTGTGTGTGTGTGTGTGTGTGTGTGTGTGAGTGAGAGAGAGAGAGAGAGAGAGAGAGAGAGAGAGAGAGAGAGAGAGAGATTAGATGAATATGTACATAAACATATGGATGGATATATAATTATTGAAGTTGCATGTGTGTGTGTGTGTATTTGTATACAAGTATACAAGTATACATTCAAATGTATGTTTATGTGTGTATGTCCATGTGGATGCATATATGTGTGTCTATGTGTATGTATGTGTGTACTGTTTGGTGTATGTATGTGTATTTTTTGATTTACTAGACAATTCTGTGGACATTTACACCTGTCAGGAGTTTGTGAAGTACACACCTGTGTTTACCTCCTTAATTACAGGTAACACAAAACATTTCTCTCACACCTGAACATAATACCTACATTTATTTGACAGTATTCACTTACATCTTATTAACAGTCAGTTATTAGATGTCAAACAATAGATTTCATCAAAGGAAGAATTCACTGTCATCATTCCAAATTCTTGTCATATTAATTAACAGCAAGGCTCTTTTACATAGATTGAGTATAGGGAGGAAAGCAAGCAGTATGATTGAGTATAGGGAGGAAAGCAAGCAGTATGATATTCAAAAAATCAGTTGTGCAGCTCTGGCTGGAACAGGAAAAAAAACTATTTTCCTATTTGTAATCTGCTTGTATAATACAAAATCATTTTATATATATATATATTTGCATTGTGTGTGAGTATATGAATGAACAAATTTAAAAAATATAATATTATTTGTAGTAGTAGCAGTAGTAGTAGTAATCCTAATTGTAGGAGCAGTACTACTACTATACAGTAGAAGTAACAAGCAGCAGAAGTAGTAGAAGAAGGAATAACTGTAATAGTAGTAGTAGTAGTAGAATTAATAATAGTAGATGTAGCAGTACTATTAAAACTGAAATAGTAAGGCACACAGTTTTGGTTACTTGGCTCAGTCTTTCATGGTTTGTGTTGAGGTGGAAGGTCAAGAGGAAATATTTGGCAGAAATATTTCTGGAGCCCTCCAGAGGATTTTGAAGTGCTGCTTCTGTTTGCTTCCAGTGTTTGTCCACTTTTTAACACTGTGTGCATGCTGCTTTCAAAATTCAGTTAATAAATATAACCAACAAACAAGACTGTACATTCCTCAAGTCTAGCAACATAAACAAGCGTAACTCTCTCATATGTGACATTTTCCATTAGTTGTGTAATATTATGTGAGAGAGAATGTGATAGATACAGAGAGAGAGAGAGAGAGAGAGAGAGAGAGAGAGAGAGAGAGAGAGAGAGAGAGAGAGAAAGAGGGACAGAAAAAAAGCAGAAAAGATAAAAAGAAATTGAGACTAAAAACAGAGAGAAATATTTCAAATAGATAAAGAGAAAGAGAAAGAAAAACAACAAAGAAACAGAGAGAGAGAAAAGAATTAGGGGCAATAAGATAGATTATTAAATAGAGTGACAGGTAAAGATAGAAAAACAGTGTAAAATAATTAAAAAATTTAACACAGAAATAAGACTTTTTTTCTTTTTTTTCTTAAAGGGACAAATTAATATATAGTTTTAGATCAAACTGGTCTGTTTTGATGCATATTTGTGTAAAAATATCTAAATAAAGTGTGTGTGTGTGTGTGTTTTTGTGTGTTTGTGAGTGTGTATGTGTGTGTGTGTGTGTGTGTGTGTGTGTGTGTGTGTGTGTGTGTGTGTGTGTGTCTGTGTGTGTGTCTGTGTGTGTGTCTGTGTGTGTGTGTGTGTGTGTGTGTGTCTGTGTGTGTGTGTGTTTGTCTGTGTGTGTCTGTGTGTGTGTGTGTGTGTGTGTGTGTGTCTGTGTGTGTGTGTGTGTGTTTTATTACTTTGTTCTCTGTGACCCGTATGTTTTCTAGCACTACATGTTTGTTTTTGTAGACTAACAAAATGTTTATTTTTATAGTGTGTAAACATATATTTATGTATGTGCACACAGGCAGAATGCTCTGTAAATACATGATAATTGGTTTAACAGTGTTTTTTTCTTACTACTGTGTAAATAACTAGATATATTTAGTTTTTTCAGTGTATGTGTATACAAGTAAAAACAGATACAGTATTTTAATGTTAAATACTGTTAATACTAGTTATTATTTTAACAGTGTTTTACAATGAGCTTGTTATACTATATAAGTAAATACATAGTTACTTATTACAAGCTGTATTTATACTTACAAGTCTAATAGTATATATTAACAAGATATATGTATTAATATTAAATTTGTAGTTATTTTAACAATGTTTTATATGGATTAGTATACTGATATAAGTAAATACAGAGTTACATTTTAAATACTGTTTTAATGTTAAATATATCATTTTAACAATGTTTTATACCTGTATATTGAGGTAAATAAAAATTAAGGTACAGTTCAGCAGTACTTTGATGCTACATAGTGTAAATATATAGTCTTTATTTTAACAGTGTGTTACATTGAACTTATATATAGCTGTAAGTGAATATGTAGTTTGACAGTAGTTTGACAGTAGTTTGACAGTTGTTTAATGTTACACAGTGTAAATATTTATAGTTATTGCCTCAGCTCTATTTATAGTAACATTACTTTAAATATTGTTCCTGATATAAGTAAGAATAACAGTTAAATGTCAAAATAAAATAAAATAATAAAAATAAAAATAAAAAATAGAGTTAAAAACATCTGGGCACTGCAGTTGGTTGTGATGTAGACTTGGGTTTGTTTTTAGTAGTGTCAGAAAAAAACAGTCATGTATATATAACTTCACTTGTGAAGGTTCCTAGATACGAAGAGGCAAAATAGTGGTGTTCATATGTTTATATAATTTTATTTTATTGTTAATTTCTTACTAATAATGGTAACTTACATAAACTTAGAGAATAAAGAAATATATTTTTAAAATTATTATTACTATTATTATTATTATTATTAGTAGTAGTAGTAGTAGTAGTAGTAGTAGTAGTAGTAGTAGTAGTAGTTTTTTGTTTTTAGAGACTTTTATTTAATACCCCTCTGTATGTTTTAACAGTATGTTATTATTATAATCAGTACAAGTTCACCTGGTTTGTTTTGTTTGAGGTGATGGCAGTAATCAGAATGTGTACAACACAGTGACAGTTTGATTATAATTTTCTTTCCACTTGTACCTATATTTTTTATTTATTTATTTTTTTACTTGTCACACAGTTTGGCAGTTTGCACCAACACCCAAGCTTGTTAAAATACGTGTAAAAATAAAGTGATTAACAACCCATGCTCAGGTTTTTGGGTGTGGATCGTATTTACTAAGTTTTTTCCTGTTCCAACTTGTTGCTCATAATTGATGAGTAAAGATAACACATGGAAGGGGGAGTAGATTTTTTTTTCAGTTAATATTTTACAGGAAAAAAAAAAGCTGTTGGTTGTGTGATCTTTTGTGTTCTTTTATGGTGTTTTTTTTTTTTAATGTATGTGTATGTGTGTCTGTGTGAATGAATGAATGAATATGTGTATGGTACATATAGTAGTTACATTTATGATTTTATTTTTTATTTTCTTATCTCTGCTGATCTATGCAGAATTTTTTTTTTTTTTTTAAATTTTTGCTTTGCATAACAATAACATGCCACATTACACAACAACTGATGCATGTCATTCATCAGACACTGCACACACACACACACACACACACACACATTCACACACACATACATACATACACACATACACACACACACAGAGATATATCTATAATCAGCAGATTTCTGAATTTTTATTTTTTCGGGTGGTGATAACCTCAGGGGCAGACAGTGTAACTGAACCCCGAGCAGTTTACAATTCACACAGAATGTCTTTGTGGCTGGTGCTGAGAATATTGGGAGCAGGCTGCTTACAGCGAAGCTAATTTTTACTCTTGTTGCAGCGACAATAACTCCGATGTTACCCCCGACTGTTTGACATTGTCCCCAGCCAAAAGACTAAGATTCCAGTGGATAATCTCTCCCTGTTGTCGTACACTACTCAAAACTGATACCATTCCTCAAGTGTTTGCTTCCCACCCATTGATAAGTTGTTTTTTTTTTTTATCGGCTTTAAGACTCAATTATGTTTCGTCCGTCACTGAGGTGTTTTTTTTTTACATGTGACTGCGAGGTCGAATGAACGAGGATTTTTTTTTTTTTTAAATATTTTTTATTGATGCTGAATAGCTGACACTGTGGGGAGGGAGGTGCTGAAGGGGGTGGATTTGTGATTTGTCTGTCTGTGATAAGCTAATTTCTGAAATATATAAAATATAAATGTGCGTTTATATATAGACACATACACATATATACATACATACAAAACCTACATACTTATATACATACATATATACATACATATATAACATACCTATATACATAAATACAAAAATACATATATAAATATATGTAGATATTATATACATACATGCATACATACATGCATGCACATTCATTCATACATACATACATACATACACATTCATTCATACATACATACATACATACATATACATGCAGTCTTACAGATATGTATAAATACACACATATACATATATGTGCATATGCATACACACATGAATATATATTAATTATGTACACGTATTTGTATGCACTAACAAAAGTGTACACACACATACACACACACATTCACACACACGTATATATGTATATATAAAGAAATATACCAAACACACACAAACATGCACACATTACAACTGTCAATAACTTCACTTCTACATATGAGTTACAATCAAACTGACAACATGTTTTCTGTATCCCCACTCCCACACACAAAACATATTTGAACAGCCCTTAAGCAGGCAGTTGTCTAGTCTCCAGTTTTATTGCCTGTCTGTAATCTGCAGTGATCATGTGATGTCTGGACAGTGGGCAGTTCATAGTGGTCACACAGAGATGAGAATGTTTACACAGAGATGTGTCAACACTTGGCTCAAGATTGCTCTTAGACATGGATGATAATTGGTACACTTAAGTCTACACAGCCTGAGGATTGAAAGACATTACTGTCACTTAGGCTGTTCTTTGTGATTAGTGGATGTGTTTTTATGTACTTTGATATAATTAAATAAACAGTATGACAAAGGGTTTGAGTATGGGGAGAGAGAGAGAGAGAGAGAGAGAGAGAGAGAGAGAGAGAGAGAGAGAGAGAGAGAGAGAGAGAGAGAGAGAGAGAGAGAAGAGAGAGAGAGAATGAAAGTGAAGAATAAAGTAAATAAAGAGAAAGATGTAAAAATGAAAATGAGAAAGTAGAGAGAAGAGAAGAATTGAGATAGCTGATGGAAGGAAAGAAGAAAGAATGAAGTGAAGAATAAAAACAAAAGATGTTAAAAATGAGAAAGTTAAAAAACAAGAAAAGAATTGAGATATCTGATGGAAGGAAAGAAGAAATAATGAAGAATTGAGAACCAGAAAGTGACAGAAATGATGAAGTGAATGAAAGAAAAACAAAAGTGAAAGTAATAAAATGAGAACAAGGGGGGAAAAAAGAAAACGAAAGTGAAAGTAAAATATGCTTTTATCATTTTCACAAACACACACACACACACACACACACACACACACACACACACACACTTCTGTTAAATCAAGTGTCATTATTAATACTTCACTTGTTAACAAACTTCCTACCTGTTCAGTAAACAACAGCTGACTCTTGTTTCGTTATCAAGAAGCGAGTCTTAATATGAAATACAAGAATTATACTGGGATTCAAATATCTCTCTGTCAAAATGTTATCTAATGTTTGGTGTTTGCTTTCCAAATTGGCCAACTGTATTGAAATATAAAAGTACCGAGTGTTATCAAAGGTTTTGTATGTTTTGTTTCAAAACTGCATAACAGCATGTTGTAAGGGAAAAACAAAGATAAACTGTAGCTGTCAAATGTTATCGGTATTTTTCTATATTTTATTCCAAAGTTTTGCAGCTACAGAAAGTGTTAAAGATGCTAGAATATAGCTGTTCACTGTTGTTCATTTTATGTTTCGTTTCAAAACTTCTTGGCTATACAAAATATGAAGAATGTTTGTTGTTAAAGTGTTTCATTTTGAAACCAGATAACTTTATTTATTATTAATGATATTTTATTTTTGAAAAACACACACACACACACAAAACACACAGACATATAAATGCCAAAAAAAAAAAAAAAAAAAAAAAAAAAAAAAAAATGAGTACATAAAACATAAGAAACCAATACCTACCTAATTTAGATTTTGTCTTTTAAATACCAGGTCACTATAAGCAAGTACTAACATTATTAAAAATACATTATCAAAAATAATATGAAATTTTGTTCTTTCAAAACATGACTAATTATTTAACATGACAACATTTTTGAATATATTGCATTTCTTTTTAAAACCGTACAATTGAAAAACAAAACAACAACGATGAAACTAATTCTGGAATGTTAACAAATATAATAATTTCCCAAGTGTATCTAATTTGAAAACAATCTGTAAAATAATACTAGCATGACATGGCAAAATAAAGCAAGCAATGTCTTCAAATGTTCAAAAATATTTGCACAACTGAAAACTGTTAACATACATAACTAACCTGATTCTGTTACCCACTTAAGTTAATTGAATTTAGTCTGTAGATCTAACTCTGTGACTGGAAGAACATGTTAACTCAGTTCTTCAAGACTACAAGACATGAATATTATGCAAGTGACATTTTCACATGACATGCCTTTACTGCTTATTTCAGAACTGGATAACTTCATGAAATATGAGAAATGCTAGACTAAAGTTCTCAAATATTGCCAAATGCCAGGCTGTTTCAAAACTTCCTAACTGCTTTTTATATGAAAAAAAAAAAAAAAAATATATATATATATATTGTGTGTTTTGGTTCAAAAGTGAAAAATTCCATCCATAGTGAAGAATAAAAAAATGACATTAGTCTAATACTAACAAATTTGAATTTCAGAATTTTGTAACCGTTTTAATAAGAAAATAACCAGAAAATGATTATAGGCTAATATCAAGTTGTTTTATTTCACAACTTACAAATGTATGCAAAATAATAATAATTAATAATAATAATAATAATAATAATAATAATAATAATAATAATAATAATAACATACAACTAAAATAAATATATATGGTACAAAATTTACTGAAGTTATGAGAAGTTTTATAAAATTTGGGTATTTCTATTTCAAAACTTGAAATGCAGGTACAATGCAGAAAAAATTAATTTATCTAAAACTTCGTATTATATTTTAAAAGCAGAATAGTTTATGCATTGTGAAGTGTATTGAAATAAAGTTATCAAAACCAGATTACTGTATGATATGAAACATCCTAAAACACATTTGTCAGGATTATCAACATTTATATGCTTTATTTCAAAACTACATAAATATATATAATACAGATGATTCTAAAATAAAGTTTATGAGTATCTTAAAAATTTATATATTTTATTTTTGAAACTCGATAGCTATATGTGATATGAAACATATTAAATTAAGTTATCAGTATTTTATAGGCTTTATTTAAAAACAGGATAACTACATTCAGTATGAAATGTTCTGAAATATTTTTATCAACTATGAAAATTTATGATTTAAAAAATAAATATATATATATATGTGATGTGCATGATACTGAAATAAAGTTATCAGAGGCGATGAAATGTTTATATACTTTATTTTAAAACAACTGTGTCTGATAAGAAATGATATTGAAATAAACTTAACAGTATTATAAACATTTATATATTTTACTTTAGATAACTACATGTAACATGAAACATGCTAAAATATATTTATCAAAGGCGATGAAAATGTATATACTTTAGTTTAAAATTAGATGGCTCCATGTGATATGGTTGATATTAAAATAAAGTTATGCATGTTATAAAATCTATTAACATTTATATACTGACCACATGCAATATAAAACAAACTAAAATCAAATTATCAGTATTATAAACATTTATATATTTTAATTAAAAACTAGATAATGACATGCAATATCGAACTAACTAAAATAGTTACCATGTTGTACACATTTATACAGTTTAATTTAGAACAAGATATCTACATGCAATATCAAACATACTAAAATAAAGTTACCATTTTAGAAAAATTGATGTATTTTAATTAAAAACCAGACAACTACATGCAATATCAAACTTAATAAAATAAAATTATTAGTATTATAAACATTTTATATTTTTTTTTCAAAACTAGTTAACTACATGCAACATGAAAAATACTGAAATAAATTTTTCAGTATTTTACACATTTATATATTTGAATTCAAAACTAGAAATGCAATATCAAACATACTAAAATAAAGATATCAGACATAGGTTTGTTTTTAAAACATACACAGTGGTTTTTTTTATTAGCTTTATTGAAATTCCTCTCTCTCTCTCTGATGGAAATTGCTCTCTACAGCTTCCTCCCCACATCCACAAATCTATCATTTGAACCAAGCCAGAGCAGCATCTCAACATCGTCATTAACCATCTGCCAACGTTCGCCAGCACAGAGAACATTTACCCGGGAGACCGTTAATTTAAATGTATTCACTGTGCTGTGTTTTACTCTGTGTGTGTGACATAACAGCACAGACAGACAGCTTGGAGTGGAATCCAGTTCTCTAGTTAGAGATGTGTAATCAAATGTTTCAGCCCTTTAGAGGAACAGTCCTCTTCAGTGACTTTGTTCACTTGTTTCACGATTGAAGCAGTTTTTCAGTAGTTAATTGATGACACATAAGTTTGATGAGGTCCTTCATTGTTTTTGGTTGTGGTTTTTTTCCACGAAGTTAACTTAAAACAAATAGGCTAACATTGATACTATTCTGACATATGTATCTGTGATTTAGTATAATCAGATGATTAAATTAAAATACCAGATGGTTCAAGCATATATCTCATGAGAATGTAGAATACTTCTGATGTTTTGTTTAGTAAAATGATTACAAAATATACCATACTTTTTAAGCATATATATATATATATCAGACGATTAAAACATATCAGGCAGATGATTAAGAATATATCAGATTATTAAATAATTTATCAAATGATTAAAACATAAATCAGATGATTAAAAAATCTCTCTCGTACTATATCAGATAATTAAATAATTTATCAAATGAATTAAGCATATATCAACTGATGAAAGCATATATCACATGATAAAGCATATATATATATATATATATCAGATGATTTAAGCATGCATGTGAAATGATTAAAACATAAATATAAGATGATTAAAACAGATATGAAATTGTTAGAACATGAAATTACATAAGCATAAATAGAATGATTTAACTTCATATCAGATGATACATACAGTAACTGTGATTTATATATAAATATATATAGTAACTGTGATATATTTTACTCTGTCATACTGAAAACTGTATTTTATTTCTCTTAGCTTATCCCGTCTGACATCTCAAGTGTTTTCTGCCTGCCTGTAAAACATCATCAAAATTCCTACACACTCAGCCTGCATGTGTCTCTCATTCTTTATTTGTCACATGTGTTTGTATTAGGCAAGGGAAACACTGCGGTATCAGGTACTGAATAAAACCATGTCACAGTTAGGCTAGGGAAAAAACAGAGGTGTTAGATATAGGCGGTTTAACAGATGTTAAATAAACTGTCTCACATATAGGCTAGGATTAAAAACAAAGATGTTAGATATGGGTGGTTTTAACAGATGTTAAATAAACTGTCTCACATATAGGCTAGGATTAAACAAAGATATTAGATATGGGTGGTTTTAACAGATATTAAATAAACTGTCTCACATATAGGCTAGGATTAAACAAAGATGTTAGATGTGGCTGGTTTAACAGATGTTAAATAAACTGTCTCACATATAGGCTAGGATTAAACAAAGATGTTAGATGTGGCTGGTTTAACAGATATTAAATAAATAAAATATCTCACATTTAGGCTAGGAAAAAACAAAGATATTAGATATGGGTGGTTTTAACAGATATTTAAATAAAATATCTCACATTTAGGCTAGGAAGAAAACAAAGATGTGAGATATAGGTGGTTTAACAGATATTAAATAAATAAAATATCTCACATTTAGGCTAGGAAGAAAACAAAGATGTGAGATATAGGTGGTTTAACAGATATTAAATAAATAAAATATCTCACATTTAGGCTAGGAAGAAAACAAAGATGTTAGATATAGGTGGTTTAACAGATATTAAATAAACTGTCTCACATATAGGCTGTGGAAAATATTAGATGTTAAAATATAAAATATTTCACAATTAGGCTTGAAGAACACAGGTGAAATATAGGTAAAGGTGACAGGTAGTAAATAAAATATCTCACAGTTAAAACTAGGGAAACACAGATGTGAGAATGACTGGGGTAAGAGGTATCTCAGTAAAATACTTTACAGTTAGATTAGTGAAACACTTAGGTAAAATATGGGAAATCTCAGTTATTTGAGTGAAACAGGTGAGATTTGGGTGGGGGGTTCTTTTCACACAATGTGTAATTAAACTACCTCTGTAATTTGTTGTGACAGTGTGCACCATTAAAACTTTGATTTACTGATGTTTTAAACTTGTATCTCTCTTTAACATTCTTCTAGTCATAACCTAGAAACATCTGTAATATTTTAAACATTCTTAAAACACACACACACACATATGTTTCACACATTGTCACACACACACACACACACACACACATGCACACACACACACAGACACACATGCACACACACACACACATGCACACACACACACACAGACACACATACACAAAATTATTTACTCACAATTTTATTTTTATCTTTTTGTTTACAAAATAATATAAAATTCCATGATATTTTATAAATTTAATTTGAAGAGAACAGAAGAATAAAAAAATAATAATAATAAAAAAAGTTTGAAATGTAGATTTATGCTGTTTTGTTTAAAGTAAAAGTTTTTTTTTAGTAAACACATTAAAAATAGAAAGAAAGAAAAAAAAAAATGAAACTAGCAACAACCCAAAATAGGACAAACAAATCAAAAAATGATTTGTATTTTCTAATAGTTATTTAATGAACAGTTAAAAAAAAAAAAAAACCAGGAAAGAAATTAAAAAAAAAAAAAAAAAATCCTGACAAGATATAAACAAATATTATCCAGCTAGTCTTTTCATTACTGTCTACACCTCCAAAGCACAAAATAATAATGTTTCTCAAAACAAAAGAAAACAGACTTGAAGCATTTTGCAGCCAAACTCTTTGTATGTATGTGTGTCTGTCTGTCTGTATGTGTATGTATTCACATTTGTTGTTTTTCGGTGTTAAAATAACTGTAGCTGTGTTTGCCTAACATCCCGGTCACTGACTTTTGCATTCATCGGTCTTGTAAGTAAATCATTCTGTGTGTTTCATGTCGCCCTGCATGCACTGTACATGTACACTCAGATTATACGTAACATTCTCAGCTATGTAATTTAGCTGTGCAATTCCCTCCAGGCAGAAAGACAAATCATCTTCTTTACGTCTGAAGATTTTTTTCTTCTTCTTCTTCTTCTTTCTTACTGCATCCCTCTTTGAGGTCAGGGGTCTGAACAGTTAATGATAGTAATAATGATAAAGAAACAACAGCAACAACTACTTCAGCTACTATTACTACCACTTCTACTACTGCTGCTGCTGCTGCTGCTGCTACTAACAATAGTGATAATGATAATTGTCATCATAATTGTCATCATAATTATTAATAATAAAAATAATAATAATAATAATAATAATGATAATAAACAAATTGTGATTAAGGTTCTTTCATTCTATAACAGCAGGTCTGGAAATCAGAGACATGAACTTTAAAGAAAAGTGGACATTTTCTCTGAGAGTATGGCAAAGATGGCTAATTTCCACTTTCTACAATCTTTTCATTCATTATGGCTTTTGAATCAAAATTCTTTACAGTCTTACTTAATGCATGGAAAGGAATTTTGGGAAAGAAATTTGAAAATGAAGACAGGGAGGGAGGCAAAGGGGTTATTGACCTCCTACCATGTTTGTGATCCACTCCCAAGTGATACAAAATAACCACACATTTAGTTCAGAGTTGTGCCTAAAATATTTTTATTTCTGGTCAGACTACAGAAATCATAACAGTTTCAAATCCTTCTTAAGTCC
Organism: Chrysomallon squamiferum; assembly: GCA_012295275.1. NCBI lineage: Eukaryota > Metazoa > Mollusca > Gastropoda > Neomphalida > Peltospiridae > Chrysomallon > Chrysomallon squamiferum. Next base: position 20,023,864 of record CM022678.1, read on the forward strand.
TCTTATATGTTGCTGGTGATGAATTAAAAAGACTAAATTTATCAAACTTGTAAGTAAAACTGAAAAGCAAAGGCATCAGAAATTGCATTGTTAGGTCACCGTCCTAAAAGACAGACACATTTGACTGGGGCTGTTATATGTTTCTATTGTAATAAAAATTATCATCACAATGATTGCTTCCTGGATTGTAGGAAAACAAGTATGACATCTGTTTCAATGTAATATTATAATAAAAATGTCTTCAACAAAACATAACAACACGCCGATACCTAGTTAGAACAAATTTAATGTAATTAAAGCTGATACCAGAACTAATGAGATGATGCAGTCCCAGTAGCTGCTGTGTTCACAAAACATGGCATGTGGTGACCGCGACAGCAGACGTCCTGGCGTGGTTCATGCAGTCTGTGACTGAGACAAATCTCTGGGGACGTCACAGCACAATCAACTTTGGTTAGTTAGGAAATTAAGACTTGCTGATTTTCAGATCAGAGAGATGTTAGTTGTTCAGGAAATTAGAAATATTACAATTTTTAGATGAAAAATTTTGGTGATTTTTAGGTTAAAGAATTTTGGTGATTTTCAGATAATATAAATACTTAAAATTTCCTCTTTTTTAATTTTTAATTTTATTTATGAAGATATATATAATAATGACATCTGTGGAAATTAGAAATATTACAATATTCAGATGAATAAATTGGTGATTTTTAAGACAGTAAGTTTTAGATCATAGAAATATTAGTAATTTTCATATAATAGAAACACTTAAGATTTCTTTCTTTTCTTCTTCTTCTTCTTTTTTTTTTTTTTTTGATTAACATAAGAAATAGGGGCAATTCTAGATAAGATAAATATTTCTAATCTTCAAGGAAGAAAAAAAAAAAAAAAACAACTATAAATTGGAAATAGTTGTGACAAAAACATAAAACAGATATTTGTTACATAAATAACCCAAAGTTATGATTATCACAGAAGCAATGCTGTTAGTTCTAGATATCAGATTTACTGGTGGTCATCAGACTGTCTTTGTGTTGGGAGACTAAAACTGTGTAATCTTCTGCTCTCTAACTCATTTGGGTGTTAGTATACGAAGCACATTGAGACTGACTGTAAATGGATTTGTCATGTAACCCATTCATGTAGAAGACTTGTAAATTGGTTTCAAGGTGAAACGTTTCTGAACAAGTTCACAAATCTTCAACGGTTTTGATGAAGCAGTGTGAAGCATAATCTGAGATTGTTGACTAACAGTTTTATGTTTTGTAACTCAGATTATTTTGTAACCTTGGTTAATAGACTTAGTAGTGCAGTGAGGACACGCTTGCAAGCATGCATGCACGCATGCATGCACACACACACACACACACATACGAAACTTAGGTTAAGTGATTAAGATGTATTTCTTAAATGTGATATTTAATGATGAAATCCTCATACATGATCCTTTTTAGAATTATTATTATTTTTGTTGTTGTTGTTGTTATTATTATTGTTATTATTTTTATTACTTTTCTTTTACCCTGCTACAGCTATTGTTTACAGCTGCTAATACTACTACTACTGTTACTATTATTACTACTACTTATTTACAGCTGCTAATACTACTACTACTGTTACTACTACTACTACTTATTTACAGCTGCTGCTACTACTACTACTGTTACTATTATTACTACTACTTATTTACAGCTGCTAATACTACTACTACTGTTACTACTACTACTACTTATTTACAGCTGCTGCTACTACTACTACTGTTACTATTATTACTACTACTTCAACTGCTAATAGCAAAACTCCTCACTTAATAATCTATTTAGGTGCTGCATACGTAGACATATTCTATTTGTATTTATAGTTTCTTCCTTTCTTCTTTCATTCCTTTCTCGAACCTTTTTCTTACTTTCACTGGTAAGGTGGAGTCATTCTGATGAATATTCTTTCTTCTTTCTTTCACTGCAGGTAAATGTTATACATCTTATTTTTGTACTCGTTTCTCCCCTTCCAGTACTTCATTTCATTGGTGAGATGAAATTTTTATTAGCATTCTGTTCTTTTTTTCTTTTTTTTTATAGGTAAGGTAAAGATATTTTTGTTAGTATTCTTTTTTTCTTTCTTTCATTGGCAATAAAGTATTAGACATTCATCCTTCCTTTCTTTCTTTCATTGGCAATAAAGTATTAGACATTCTTCCTTCCTTCCTTTCTTTCATTGGCAGTAAAATATTACACATTCCTCCTTCTTTTCTTTCTTCCTTCCTTCCTTCCTTCAAGTGAAGAAATTTTGATGAGGTTTTGCTAAATCTCTGCACTGCTAGTAGATGTGTTATATACAAGATGTTATTCGAGACTGCTTGGAACAAATGCTTTGACAGCATGAGTTATGACTGAAAGGGTAAAAAGATTTAAAAAGAAAAAAAAAGAAAGAAATTCCTGCTTAAAATATTTATGCAGCATCAGTTTTTTTTATGCCTCTGACATTGGCACAGTGCCTTCATTGTGCACTTGTTAAAACCAGTGGCTGTGGTGGTTGTGGTTGTGTTTCAGATGAATGCAAGTCACTGGGGTTGAAGCGGTAGAGGTCATTTTGAATTTCAAATGTGTGCGCACTGGAATGTTGTTTAATGATAATCTAGACAGTCATGTGGGTTTAATGTTTAGGTGCGATAAAAAAACACAAAAAAACAACACGTTTGTTTAATAACTAGAACATTTAATATATTTAGATTTAATATCTGGACTTCCAGTATTTTTATATTTAATATGTTTAAATTCGATATATGAACATTTAATATCTTTAACTTTAATACCAGAACATTAATATTTTTATATTTAATCATATTGAATATCTGAGCATTTAATGTCTTTATCTTTAATTAAATTGTATTGTCTTATATATGAGGGCAGATGTTCCTACACTAGTAAAATTCAAAAGTAAAAAAATAATCTATTGTAATTACTTTTCATTAGTTTGAATCTAATTTGTGATACTGAGCAAATCTTATAAAAAAGATTCTACCATAAGCTGTTAAAAAAAGATGCAACAAAAAAAGAAAAGAAAGAGATACAAAAAATAAAAAATAAAGTGTTTCTTTCTCTCTTCTGATATTTTATTTATTTTATCAATTTATTATTATTATTTTTTTTTTACTTTCTAATGACAGTACAGCTTTAGAACATTTTGTATATCTATCATCAACCAGTAATTTTTTTGTTTTGTTTTTTAATAGCTCTGTATAAACATAATAAATATGACTGAAGTTTTGTTTTAAAAAGAAATTAAATGCATTACACGCATCTATTAAGATTTTGTTTCAAAAATAACTGCAGAACATATCTATCCCTGCATGAAATTTGTTATTATTCTTATTTTCATTGCCAGTGGGTACAAAAATATTTTTCCTATCTCGCCTACCTAAGATTTTCTTCCAGACACAACCCCAGAACCTTACAGATATCTCTCTCTAACTGTGATTCGCACTTTTTCAGAGTTACTCAGTGCACTAGGTAATAGATTTATCAATGCTCTATCTTATCTGTGTATTTCTCTGGTACATGTACGATAACAGTTATATCTACTGTGTGTGTAAATATAGCTCCCAGATCAAGGGATTGAAATTCTCCGTATAACAGATACCACATCATTACTGAGGGCTGCGGTAGCTGTTGTTGCCACTGCAGATGTTTGTTTAGAGTTTAGCTGAGGACGTTTGCTGTTTGTTTATTATAAACTCTAATTATGTTGGTGTTGTCACATTAAAGCATTGATGTTTTGATTTAACTGATATTTATTTAAAGCATTGTTTTAATCCAGTGGACGTTTGCTGTTTGTTTTTTATAAATGAAATAACTAATTTATGTTGGTGTTGTCACATTAAAGCATTGTTTTTAATCCAGTGTAGATCATGAAATAACTGATATTTTTATTGTTTTTAGTGTGATTGTCACATGTTGTCACATTAAAGCATTGTTTTAATCCAGTGTAGATCATGAAATAACTGATATTTATGTTAGTGTTGTCACATTAAAGCATTGTTTTAATCCAGTGTAGATCATGAAATAACTGATATTTATGTTGGTGTTGTCACATTAAAGCATTGTTTTAATACAGTGTAGATCATGAAATAACTGATATTTATGTTGTTGTTGTCACATTATACATTGTTTTAATACAGTGTAGATCATGAAATAACTGATATTTATCTTAGTGTTGTCACATTAAAGCATTGTTTTAATACAGTGTAGATCATGAAATAACTGATATTTATGTTAGTGTTGTCACATTAAAGCATTGTTTTAATTGTGTAGATCATGAAATACATGGTATTGCGTCTGTTTGAACAGTGATAAAGGCAGTGAGAGAAGAAACCTGCAGGCTTTTCTTTTACAGTTAGCAGCAAGAAATCTTTTTTTTATGTTCCTTCTCACAGACAGTAAAACAAATTTAGATATAAACCATTGGTGAGACTGTCAGGAATGGGAAAAAAGAGCTCTTAATTTTGTTAATACATTCAGTCTGTTTCCATTATGATCTTTTCAGTGATCCCCATCCCATCATTGCTAAAAAAAGTACAAGTATATTTAAATATCTTTTTCTTTTTACTTTGTTTAAATCAAATAAATAAACAAATAAATAAAGTAATAATAAAAACAAGTCAGATTATTTTGACTTGTATTGAATATGTTAAGAAATAAATTTGTTGCAAAACACACACTCAATGTCCTGTTGTAAATATTCAGTTAACCAACCATGACAGTATCTGTATTATGAGGTATTATTATGAATATGAAGTGAAATATTTATTATTTCATAGTACATAATAACTAATATAAACATATGCACATCATTCACACACATGCACATCATTCACACACACACACACACACACACACACACACACACACACACACAAAGCAAGCATTCATCCAGACAAAAACTGACAGCCATGTTTTTATTAAAATATTTCCAATTCGAGTGATAACAAATAATAACAAGACCCAGTTGTACACGGCAAATAGGGCAGTGACAGAGAAAAAACATTTCAGACTGAGTATGAAAACAATCACAGGTGTTCCAACAACCCAGTTCTCTGCATCAGTCGCACCTACGTTTAAAGACCACCCACCTAATACAAACATTTCTTTATTTAGCGAAGTCACAACGGTTGGTGTTTTGAAATATATATATATATATAAAAAAGAAATAGAAAAGTGATCTTGTTTATTTGTTTTGTTTTTGTTGTCTTTGGGTTATTTTTAATTAACCATTTTCAATGATTGTTTTTTTTTTTTTTTTTAAATTAATAATAAGACTAATTGTCAGATAATACATTAATGATCTGGAATACAGGTTATGTACGTTTACATGAACAATACAAGCTGTTATGTAAGTGTCAGTGTGTGTGTGTGTGTGAGAGAGAGAGAGAGAGAGAGAGAGAGAGAGAGAGAGAGAGAGAGAGAGAGAGAGAGAGAGAGAGAGAGAGAGAGAACAAGTAACATGCATATCATCAAATATTTCAGACACAAAAGTATTTTAAAAACAGTAATTTCTTGTACATAAAACACACATCTACATATACATACATACATACATACATACATACATACATATCTACAGCAGTACAAACCATTAGAGATTAAAATCTGATGTCAGCCTGTTGTTATGATTACAGTATTATTTGCTAACAATGTGAGGTCATAGTAACATGACATCACAACATTATGAGGTCATCATAATGTAAAACCATGACATAGACACTAGAAATCATAACACCAGTGTTATAAAATTGTGACATCATATCATTGTGAGGCATGACAGTATGATGTCAGCAGATACCATCTGTCAAACTAAGAAACAATTAGTAAAACACCAGTCTCTCTCTCTCTCTCTCTCTCTCTCTCTCTCTCTCTCTCTCTCTCTCTCTCTCTCTCTCTCTCTCTCTCTCTCTCTCTCTCTCTCTCTCTCTCTCTCTCTTAATTTATCTTTATTTTCAGATTGTATCTTCATCCATTGAGCTTGGCTCTATTATTTTTTTAAACTTTGAAATTTTGAAATATATGAATTATCATAAAACTAATATATAAAGCAGGTTTTGGTTTGAAAAAAAAAAAATGTTCCTTGCATTTATTTATTTAGAAGTAGTTTATTTAATGTTTGTATTTTGTTTATTTTCAGGTATGATTACAAAAAACTGTTGTATAATTCCACGTTCTGTCTGGTGCCAAGAGGCAGACGCCTAGGATCTTTTAGGTGAGTTATCTTTCTTTTTTCCACTAACAGAACTAGGGGTGTGTCTTCGGTATGGTGGGGAAGGGGGGGCAGGGTCTCAACACTCTTATTAGACTCTTTGTGTTTTATTTTGCTGCAGTCCTACATTATGTGAAAGAACTGTATTAAATAAAAAAATAAAAATTCAAAAATTTAATTATCATTATTTCTAAAAATAATTTCAAAATGAAATAAAATTAAACCTGGTTTTGCATATGCCTGTTTATAACAGCTACCTGTCTAAAAAGGTCACCTCTTTGAAAAGGCCACCATGATATTATGTTTTTTGCTTTAATTCTGTATGATAACCATTTTTCCATGCCTTAAAATATCCTCAGCAACACATTTTGTTGTCTGTTTTAACTGCAAGAAAATAACTGTTTTGCCTGGATCCATAAGTGGCCAGTATAGGTGGTTTGACTGTATCATGGTTCTCCAGGAAACTGCTGATGGAGAAGATTTCTTCGAATATGCATAAACGCAATCCTGCGATGCCTAATCAGCAGTTGTTTCAAGAAAAAAAGAATGAAAGAAAAAAAGAAAGAAAAAAAAAAAGAAGAGATAATAGAAAAGTCAGAAATAACTAACATAATGAGCAATAAATCTGTCATTTTTGTTTATTTCTTTCAGGACATTTTTTTTTTTGTCTTTTGAATTGTTTTATTTTTTTGGTTCCAAAAAAAAAAAAAATGAAAAGAATATTACAATATTTGTATACATTTTTAAAAAGTTTTATTTCTTATTTCTAGCCACAAAAGTGTTTAAACAAAGTAGAAATGTTAAATATTTTCTTTAAAGCAGAAATGAATTTTTTTTTTTGGGGGTTTGAAAAAAATGACAAAAAACTAAAACAGGAAAACAGAACAAAACTAAAACAAACAATATAAAAAAAAAAACAAAAAAAAACAACAACAAAAAACCACCAAAACAAATACCAACTGTAAAATAAAACAGAACAAAAACAAAAACTGAAATGACATAATATTGTTAAATGTTTTCTTTGAAGTGTATTAGCTTCTTTTCAACCCAGTTAATTGAAAAACAGAATAGAAAACGAAAACAAAACAAAAAACTTAACAAACAGTTGCTGGGGTTTTTTTTTCTCCTATGGCTGTTAACTGCAGTTTGTTTTTAATTTTCGGAGTTCTCTGAAAATAGAAGTATTCAACAATACCGCGAAACAGTTAAGTACTGTAATTTAAAAAAAAAAAAAAAAAAAAAAAAAGAAAAAAATATTTTGGTATAAGAATGATGTGATGTGGCTTGTTGGCTCACAGTAAGAGTATGATGCAAGAATTCTTTTATATTAACCATCATAGGTATTTGTTTCCTGTTTATATATAAATGTATATATATATATATATATACATTTATGCCAGTGTGTGTGTGTGTGTGTGTGTTTTATTATATATAAACAGAAAACCCACATCCCCATGTTTTATATATAGTTAAATAATATTTATTTTCTGTATAGAAAAAATAAATTTCATAAATCCCTAAGCAATAAATAAAAAAAACAAATAAATAAACAAAAAAAACAACAACATAAGACCACACAGCATTAAACACCCCGTGAATTAAAAAAAAAAAAAAAAAAAAAAAAAAAAAAAAACCTGAAAAAAACAATCATAATTAAACCACAACAACATGTGAAGAATTAATTAGTTACCTGTGATATAAATTTACAAGTGGATGGTATCAAAAAAAGGCGGTACGTGTTAAAACGGGTACAGGATTCTGCATTGTGTGTCACTGTTTGTGTTGGCATTGTGGTTATTTTTTGTACAAAAGCTCACGAGTGTTTGTAATCTGGCTTACACAGTACTAACCACAAAAATCTCACATGATTGCTTCACAGGGTAATGTGCCATGTTAACCCTTTGTAGTCTAAGAATGGTTAACCACCATTTTATAGCTCGATAAGTGTGTTAGTTTTTTTTTATATATAACTCTTGTAAGAAAATTTGTAATTCTTTGTTCAGACAATTTTTTTTATTTGTTTATTTATTTGTTTGTTTATTTATATTTTGATGTGTTTGTTTATTTTATTTATTTTTATTTTTATTTATATTTATTTATTTATATTTTGATTGATTTATGTATTTAGTTAAATTTATTTTTATTTTTATTCTTTTTCACTGGATATAGTTTACCTGCTTTATGGCAAAAAAAATTCTGACTGTATGTCTGTGTATGTGCATGTCTCTATCACCATATGTGTGTGTGTGTGTGTGTGTGTGTTTTATATTATGGACTATGTATGTTTGTTTGTAATAAAAACCCATATTTTACACACCTTCTTCACATAAACTTAAAAAAAACAACGAAAAAACCAACAACATGCTATTTAAAAAAATATAATTTAAAGAGAAGAAAAGTCCATTGTTCATTCACAGACTGTTAGCTAGGTAATATATTGTACCTGCTATTTACATTTAAAGTGCTGCTTTCACAGAAATCATTAACCTGTCAGACACAGATAACTATCAGCACATTGTTTTGTACTTGTCAGCTGATGCTTTACCTTCACATAAACAGCTTAACAATTTTAAAAAGAAAACTAATTTATTGGCCATTATAATGTTCAAAAAACTGTATTGCTACCTGATCTCAGTTACCATGACAACCTTTTTAACCACCATAAACACTCCAGAAGTGAGAATCTTCTTAACATTATACGTGAGAACTTTCTCAACACACTGTAAGAACATTTTTAACATTTATACATATACCATGAAAACATTAACATTACAACTATACATCACAATAATTTTCCTAACACACTGTACATACTGTCAGAAAATTAACATTACAAATATATAATCACAAAAAAGATCGTTATTACAATATATTACACTACAGAGAACATTTTTAACATTATACCATACCATGAGAACTTTCTCAAGATTTTATGTATAACATGAAAACATTCTGTATGATATATGACATGAGAACATTCTTAAAATTTTTCTCAACTATGAGAACATTATTAACACTATACACATACCATAGGAGCATTTTTAACAATAGTCATACTACCATGAAAATATTCTTAACACTAAACAGAATGTCTTCAAAGCCAAGAGATATGTTTAGTGTTAAGAATAATGTCTCTCGTTGTACATGTATTAGGAATGTAGGGTGTTTGTTTAGAGTATGAAATATTTGACTCAGAGAAAGAGCTATGTAAATTGTTGTGGTTTTTTTGCTTGTATCATAAAAAGAATAATTAAATAAGAATTAAATAACTAAATATATTCAGTTAACTTTTTATGTTCTTTATATATATATATATATATATATATATTTTTTTTTTTAAGCCACAGAATCAAAATTAACTATAATGTATCAGGGTTCATTTATTTAAAAATGTATATTTTTTCATTGTGTTATTAAAATGTAAATTATGCTCTGATAACTCAGATAAATTATTAAAAAAAACAGAGGGAAAAAAAAATGACCTTTCGTGGTAATTTGTTGTCATGTGACATTAAAGGGTAAACGACCTCATCACTCACATTTATGTACTTAAGTGTAGCAATGAAGAAATGTTTTATTTAAAGACACACTCAACACCCACAATATGTACTTCAGTTAGAACGGGAAATATAATGTATATTGATTTATGTCTCTGTCTCTGTTTTACTGTGTTTGTCTGTCTCTGTTTTACTGTGTCTCAGTCTGTCTCTGTTTTACTGTTACAGTCTGTCTGGTTTACTGTGTCACATCTGTCTCTGTTTTACTGTGTATCAGTCTGTCTCTATTTTACTGTGTCTCTGTTTACCTGTGTTACAGTCTGTCTCTGTTTTACTGTGTTAGTTTGTCTCTGTTTTACTGTGTCACAGTCTGTCTCTGTTTTACTGTGTTAGTTTGTCTGTTTACCTGTGTCACAGTCTGTCTCTGTTTTACTGTTACAGTCTGTCTCTGTTTTACTGTGTCACAGTCTGTCTCTGTTTTACTGTGTCACAGTCTGTCTCTGTTTTACTGTGTCCCAGTCTGTCTCTCTCTCACGAGTCTACCTGTATTTTGCTGTATTATCAAAATGTAATGTACTAAAAATTTACAGTGAGATACTGAATGACTTTTCTGCAAAATGTTATAGATATAAAAACTTTGAACTTTTCAAATTTAATGAGGATGTGACAGTTGGAATGATAGATAATTTTACATTTAGTTCGTAACCTTAAAAATACAATAACAAAATACAAATCTATGGATAATTAATATAGAAATGTCAACTATATATTTTTATATATATGTACATATATTCTTCTTTTTTTTTGGACATGTGGGAATGTTTTATACTGTACTGTACAGTGAGTATCAGAATATAAAATATTTAATTTTCCAGACTGTTATTCTTCTAATTATAATTATTTTTATTTAAAGTTCATTTGAAGTTTTTGTTTTAATGTTATACTGATTTGTGTTATGTGTTTTTGTGTATTCGTATACATACAAGGTATGTTTGTGTGTGCTTATGTTGCTATAAGCAAATAAAAAAAAATATGATAGCAACATACATGCACACATGCATGCAAAGACACATGCAAACATATTAATAGCAAGGCTCACAGCATCAAATAAAGTTTATTTTAAGTAACTGTCCTATGGATTCAAATGGGAAAATAATGAAAAAGATAAAACTGTTTTTTGTTACCGAGATTACAGAGAAAAAAATGCTTTTTTTTATCTTCTTTAATATAAAGATTATTGGCCAGTTGAATCCTTTTATCACTGCTGTATTCAGAGGCTAGATATTATGACTAAGTAAAATAGTGTGGAACTGTATTATTTCAATAAATTACTTTTTAATTACAAGTATATACATTTTAAGTCCTCTGGATTCAAATGTGAAAATAAATGAACACACACACACACACACAAACACACACAAACACATACTGATCAGAGTTACTGCTTTAACATTTAATTGCAGGTTTTGATTTTAGAAGATCATTTTTCATAAATGTTTTTAGAAGTTGCTGTTATTTAGGAAACATTTTGTTTTGATATATGTCAGTATCTGGGAATCTACCACTCTTGAGAGTAATGAATAGAGAAATGAAATATCAGGTGTCATTTAATTTTTGTTTAATTTTTTTGTTTATTATCAGCAGAGCCTCACTGCAAATTGGCATTCTCACCTTCAGAGGATAAAGCTGATGTTTTAAGATAGTAACAAATGTTACTGATAGCACAGCAGAGATTATTTTTTATTATTTATTTATTTATTTATTTATTTATTTATTTATTTATTTATCATTTATTTATTCTTTTTTTTGGTTCTTGTTATATGATATGAGAATATGTTAAATGCATTTTGCTTGTTCCACCTTCGGATTCTGTTTCTTGTTTATAAACTTCATTTATATATTTAATATATTACAACTGTTGTTATAATTATATTACAATTATTTGCTATCAGATTCTTTATTTGCACATTTGTATTACTGTATGTATGTAAACATATATAAATATACAATTGTTAAATAACAGGTTTATTTACATTTATTTAATTTTTTTCCAGATTTTTAGAAGCTTTGCATGCAGCCTGTATACCTGTGTTGCTTAGCAACAACTGGGAGTTGCCTTTTTCTGAAGTTATAGATTGGAACCGGGCGTCTGTGTGGGGGGATGAAAGACTTCTGCTACAGGTAAGTTGTGAATACCTGTGAATTTGTTTATCTTGCTGTTCTTTTTTTATAACCATGGTAACAGGATACATCTGTTAATTCCTTTCTGCTTGTTACATAACAGTGGGAGATGAAGTGAGAGAGAGAGAGAGAGAGAGAGAGAGAGAGAGAGAGAGAGAAAGAGACAGAGAGAGAGAGAGAGAGAGAGAGAGAGAGAGAGAGAGAGAAAAGAGAGAGAGAGAGACAGAGAGAGAGAGAAAGAGACAGACAGAGAGAGAGAGAGAGAAAGAAAAAAAGAAAAAGAAACAGAAAAGAGAGATACATCAAAAGGTGTAGAGCAAAAAAAAAAAAAAAAAAATAAAATAACAGAAAAACGATACATCAAAAATAAAATAAAATAAAATGAAATAAACCAAAATAAAATAAAATAAATAAATATATAATAATTAAAAAAATATAATGATAGAGAGAAAGAATCGAAAGGAGAATGTGCGAGTGAGTGAGCGAGTGAGTAATCCTACTTACAGCAAGTGTTTGGAAACCAGCTTCTGTCTGGTTTCTCACCAATCCGCAAAAAGTCTGCTACATTTATCTAACAGAGAGAGAGAGAGGAAAAAAAAAAAAGAGAAAAACATTCCACTACTTTGAAGTGTCTGTTAGAATGAGATATCAGTTGAAAGCCATAACTGAAATTGTTTTTACTGCTGCAGTTTTCCTTTAACTTGAAAACATCATCGGCGTATTTACACGTATGATATAAAATGCACAAGCATTTTGTGTATTCAGCAAATGCTGGTAGCTTCTGCATGTTTGTTTATTAATCCTGGTTAACATAGCACTGAGCAGATAAAGAAAAAAAAAATAGAGCGAAAAAGTAATAAATATGCACTTTAAAGATTTAAAGTTGCGACATGAATAAATGTTAAATAAACAGGAGAATTTAAAATTGCTGCATGGATAATAAAATAAACACAAGGATTTTAACTTAATAATAATCATAATAATAATAATAATAATAATAATATTAATAATAATAATAATAATAATAATAATAATAATAATAATAATAATAATAATAATAATAATAATAATAATAATAATAATAAACATAATGATTTAAAATAGCAACATGAATAAACAGTGAATTTAACAACATAATTAAAGTTACAAGAAAATGTGTTGCATGGTTTAGTGATAAAAAAATTAAATATAAATAATGATAACAATTTACTGATTTAAAATTTCTTATAATAAATACCAGACTGTTTTAAAACTGAAATATTCATCTAATAAATAAATAAATAAATCATTAAATAAATAAATAAATAAAGCTACCTAATAAAACAATGATTAAAGAAACAAAAAAGATTCAAAATGGCAATTTTCTGATAGGTTTACAGATAAATAAATAACTAAATAAATAAATAGTTGAAGTTTATCAGATTACTTTCTTTAAACCTTTTCAGATTGTTTAAAAAAAAAAAAAAAAAATTAAAAAAAAAAAAAAAAAAAAAATAAACAAAAATAAATAGTTGAAGTATCGTTTTGATTTGTTTATATACATTTTTTTTTTCTCAATAATAAAACAAAAATTCAGAAAAATATTTGGAGTATTTTCAGATAAACATCATTTAACATCCTGTTTGTTTTGTTAATACATTTCTAAATAATAAAACAAAAATGTCGAGGGGGGGGGAAAAAAAAAAAACAACAGTTGTAAGTATTTTTAAGATAAAAATCTTTCAACAGCCTTCTCAGTTTGTTTATTTTTAATTTTTAAAACTTTGTTTCTTTTCGAAGCATGATGTTTCTGATGGATGTATCTGATGAAGATATGCTTGTTTTAGTTTTTCACTCAATTTAAAATGTCTAGACATATCAGCAAATGTTTCTCTTTGTGTTGATAAGACAGTTTAGTCTCTGTTCATATTATATCTGTTATCATTCATAGGCTATAGCTTATCACTCATATACTACCACTTATCATAACAATAAACCACCTGGGGTATCTTAGCAACTGGTAAAGAGGAGATAACTTTAAGCCAGTACGTAATAAAACTGACAGATTAGAAGTTGAAGTAGTTTGTATAGAGTTAATAAAGTACTGGTTGATTATACAAATGTTGTTTTAAATGGAACATTTCTTTTATTATTTAAATAAAACATTGTTGTTTATGTAAAGCTCTGTTTAATTATACAAATATTACTTTTAAAAAGTCCATTTCTTTCATTATTTAAATTGTTATTATAAAGCCGTATTTAATTATATCAATATTTAAATAAATAATAGTTTTATTATTTAAATATTGTTTTTTTGTTATTTTAAATAAAAAAAATAGGATTTTCTTTTTGTATAGGACACTGTTTAATTATTTTAAAAAGAATATTTACTTTAAATACTACATTTTTTTTTTTTTTTTTTAAATAAAACACTATAATTATTGCAATTATAAAATTATTTAGTTATTTTAAACAGAACATTGTCAGCTTTAAATAAAAAACCTAATAAAACAGTTATTCGTTCTAAGTAAAATTTTTTATTTTAAATAGAACATTGCTAATTAATTAATTAATTAATTAATAAACATGATTTTTTTTTTTTCAAGCATCCTTTTACTGTGTATAATTAGTATGCATCAGTTCTTTACATTGAGCAAATATATACAACAAAAAAAAAAACCTTTAATTTTTATTAGTATTGATATCAGTAATTCTGTCAGTAATTAAAATAACTGACAGGTTGCCATGATATTGTTCCATGTGTTCTGCTCCTGTTCATTGATTTAGAACACAAATAATTCGACTGTGTGCATATCATACTGGTACATCAGGCCAGACTGTTTTATCTAGAGATGAGAGGAACTGGGATTGCAAAAGTTGGGCTGAATAAGCAGATTAGAACTGTGTTGTCATGGAAACACTAGACAGAATGTCTAATAATAACGTATTAGGATTAGTCTATTAGAGAAGGAGAAATACTGTGAGAGAGTTTTTTTAGAGACAAGTGTTGAGTTTTGAACCCCTGGTATGCAATACTTTTATTACTGATGTTGGTAAATATATATATATATATATATATAATTGTAGATTCATTATTTTTCACATGTGTTTGAGAAAGGGAGAGAATGGTAGAAAATCTGAGAAACAGAGAGAGAGAGAGAGAGAGAGAGAGAGAGAGAGAGAGAGAGGGAGGGAGGGAGGGAGAGAGAGAGAGAGAGAGAGAGAGAGAGAGAGAAAAGAAAGAGAGAGAGACAGACAGAGAGAGATTTTCTGTTTGTTTTAAATGTTTTTCTGGTAGTAATTATTGGTTTATAAAATAAAAAGAGTTGAGTTTAGTTGTTAGAGTAAAACTCAAGTGTCTCTTGAAGCTGAATGTAATGCTGAAGTGTGTTTTCCTGTATACAGGAAAGTGTACATCTAAAAAAAAAAAAAAATAAAAAATATATATATATACACATATAAAAAAAATAAAAAATATAATTACTTTGTTGCAGTGAGGCTGAATTTTCTTTTTGTATCATTATTTGGGAAAAAAGAAAAAAATCATATTTATTGTTAATTATAATGTTTTAAAATATATTAAGTGTTCAGTGATTAATTTCCAGTTTTTGAAATTACAGTTTGTTTTTATTAGCACCTAATTAAAATAGATTTATCTAAAATATATTTGTATTTTGGGCAGTATATCTCATGCTTAAACTTAATTAAAACTGATTTAGAAAAACCCTGTAAATAATATTTTTATTTAAATTAAATCTTACAACTGATTTTTATATTCTTTTTTATATCAGTTATATCTCTGAAAACAAATCTTGGTATTATTTTAAAAATAAAATAAATTGATTTTGTTATTATTTTGAATAATAAATCTTAATATCATTTTAAACAATCAATTTCTGGTAACAGATCTTGGTATTATTTCATCATAAAAATATATATTTCTGATAATAGATATACTGATATTTTGTACAGAAAACATTTCTGGTTGTAAATTTTTAATAACATTTTTAAATTAAATTATAGTTATTTCATATTTTAAACAAACACATATTATTTCTGTTGATAGAGACCAGTTTTATAATTAGTGCTTACGAACGAATTCAGCAAGTCATTGCTGTTGGCGAGGTTTCATTACAGTCAGGCCAACCTGACAACTCATTAATTCCAAACTCTTTTGTTACCTTTTCATTTGCAATGTTCACCTGTGAATTACCTCACTCCACCACTGACTAACACGCCCACAGTAAACCAGTGAACCCCCACCCTGAACCAGTGAACCCCCACCCTGAACCAGTGAACCCCCTCGCTAAACCTTTACCCCGCCAAAAAGCCCCCACGAACCTCGAGCAGTTCCGAAAGAACTGATCTATTAACTGATATAGCTGCATAGAAATATGCTAATTAGCTTTTCATTCTGTCGTGTGTGTGTGTTTGTGTTTTTGTTTGTTGTGTTGTTTCATTGATTGCTGGCAGATCCTGGAATCTTATCACTGAGCTCATCGGAGATCAGAGCTTTTTGTTGCTGCCTGTGAGGAATGTTAGCATGCGAAGGATTCCATATTGGTTTTTTCAGTCTTTACTCATTTGTCATAGAACATGATACTGCTGTATTATCATTATAATTATTATTATTATTATTTTTATTATTATTACTGTGCTTAGTTCTTTTTCCTTGTCATATGATAGCATCGGTTTTAGTCGAGGTGGGAGAATAGATATTAATTATGAACGTTTGTAATGATTATGAGTAAAGAATCAAGGTAAAGATATGAAAAGAAGTAAAATAAATGAATTAAAAATAACAGTAAAAAAAATAGTAATAATATTGATAAGTTTTTTAATTACATTATTGGTTGGTCATATTATCAGCGAAATAAATGAATTAAAAATAATAGTGAAAAAATTAAATAAAATAATGACATTATTTTTTTGGTGATATTATCAACAGTGTTATCGTCATCATTATTGTCATCATTTTTATCATCGTCATTATCATCATTATTATTAAATATGAAGTCTATAACTCATCCCATATTATGAGAAGTGTATACATACATAATCAGACACACACACACACACATGATAGATAGCTAGATACAGACATACAACACAGACACGTCACACACACACACACAGACAGACACACACAGACACACACACACACACACACACACACACACACACACACACGGACACAGAGACACACACACACAGAGAGAGACACACACACACACACACACACACAGACACAGACATGATAGATAGCTAGATACAGACATACAAATGCGTCTCTTTTCACACACACACACACACACACACACACACACACACACACATACAAACACACACACACACAGACATGATAGATAGCTAGATACAGACATACAAATGCGTCTCTTTTCACACACAC
Source organism: Chrysomallon squamiferum (assembly GCA_012295275.1). Classification (NCBI taxonomy): domain Eukaryota; kingdom Metazoa; phylum Mollusca; class Gastropoda; order Neomphalida; family Peltospiridae; genus Chrysomallon; species Chrysomallon squamiferum. Next base: position 20,041,180 of record CM022678.1, read on the forward strand.
ACACACACACACAGACATGATAGATAGCTAGATACAGACATACAAATGCGTCTCTTTTCACACACACACACAGACACACACAGACATGATAGATAGCTAGATACAGACATACAAATGCTACTCTTTTCACCTGGTAGTTTCACTTTACTAGTAGTCGGTAAATGGATACAAAACATGAGAAATTATTTTAATGTATGTCGCATAAATAACAACACGATACAATGTATGTCACATAAGTGACAGGTAGGTAGGACACTCAATACATGGCTCTGTCATAAACACTGTTTAAAAACTCACAGTTTGTTTCATTGGTGTGCAGTCTTTGTTTCTGAGTATGTGGGTTCAAATTACAGGAGGTAAAGTTTGTACTTTTATACGTTTCTTATGTACAGACATACATTCATACCAACTCTTTGATATGAGAGAGAGAGAGAGAGAGAGAGAGAGAGATGGGCAAACTTAATACAAGTTAAGAGAGAAAGTAGGAGACATACACACATCTCTCTCTCTCTCTCTCTCTCTCTCTCTCTCTCTCTCTCTCTCTCTCTCTCTCTCTCTCTATATCTCTCTCTACTATATATATATATATATATATATATATATATATATATATATATATATATATATATATATTAAAATTCTGTTAAAATATATTAATATCGAAATACTAAAATATATCAGTTTTCATTAAAAAATATATATACTAAAAATGTATTAATACACATATTAAAATATAGGAAGCCTCATACTGTCATACATGAAACTATATGAAAATACATAATCATATAATATATATATATATATATTATATATAAAGAAATGTTTTTTAATTTATTTTTATTTATTAAATTGACAGTTACATTAGTGCACATACTGTTAGCAAAGTGATTTAATACCAGTTCACGCGGACTTAAAAGCTTTTATTGTTATTATTCATTGGGACCAGACCTGCTCGTCCCTTGATGACTGCAGTCAAGTATTGACAGTTTATATCTGTCAGAGCTGATGGAGTAGGCTTGGCTGCACTGAATCTATGAAAGTGATGGAGATTTCATTACTCACAAGGGGACTCACTGTGAGCAGTAAACTCACTGATTAGATGTAGAGTGAGTGAGTTAAGTGACGGTTTTTGATTGAGGATATTTTTTGTTTTGGGGGTTACATTGTGTGTTTTGGTGTGTGTGTGTGTGTATGTGTGTGTGAATTTGTGTTTGAGAGTTTTGACTTGTTGATATGATGGGGAAAGTGATATAAAAGTTAGAGAGAGAGAGGTGTAGTATATAAATGAGGTAAAGATAGAATGAATGTGTTTGTGTGTTTAAGAGAGAGATGGAGTAAGAATGAAAGCAGAAAGGACAGAAAGAGAGAGAGAAAGATTCAGTGAAGTAGATTGTATATATAAATAAGGAAGATTTAAAGAGAAACGTGAATAAGAAAGAAAGAACAAAAAGGTCAGTGAGAGAGAGAGAGAGAGAGAGAGAGAGAGAGAGAGAGAGAGAGAGAGAGAGAGAAGGGGGAGGGTGGGAGGGAGAGAAAAAAGGATACAGCTAATGAAATGACATTGTTTGTGAATGAGAAAACTTGATACCAGCATATTAACTGTACTGGAGACAGACGTCTAACACTCATTTCTCTCCACCTACTCAAGTAATGTATACTTGTTTATCTGATGTGCCTGGAATACACAAGTCTCATTCTCCAGCTTTTTTTTTTTTTTTTTTTACTGTTATGTATTAACATGTTAATTTTATTTATTTATTTATTTTTATTTATTTTATTTATGACAAATGTCCTTGTTGGAAAGAGAAGAGGAAATTTATGATGGTGACTTCGGGATGAGAGTCTGATATCAAGTTTCTGTGTGTGTTTTAGATGTATACAACAAGAAAAGAAAAAAAGAAAAAGAATCAGACATTGACATTAGTGTTATGTACAGATCTTTGTTGCAGAATGTGTATTTTGGCCTTTGTTTGTTTGTTGTTACTGAGGTGTGTGTCTGGTGTTTTTGCTTGTGTGCTGTCTAGAGCTGTTTTTAATCCAGAAGGTTACAGACTGACGTAATGTCTGATGTGTGAATCGCAGAGGGAATGGTTAATGTGATGGCATCAGAATTTGTTTTCATATTGAATAGGATCTCGTGAACTTTGAACGTCCAGTGAATAATAAGATTTTTTTATTCTTTGACTGATTGATTGATCAGTTGGCTGATTGATTAATATTCAGTTGTTATGATTCAGTAGGTGTTTTTGAGTCTTGATGGTTAGGTGGTTGTTTTGTTGTTTTCTTTTTTTAAATTTTGTCAGAAATGCTTAATGTATTAATTTATAAATGAGAGAATTTATGAATGTACTAATGAATGTATGAATACATTAGATTCATCTAATTGATATACTAATTAATTAATGAAAGCACAAATGGAGGGAATAAATGAGTATATGAATGAATGAGTAAAATAAAGAATGAAGATAATAATATATAAATAAAAGTGAATAAATATTAAATCAGTAATACAAGATGAACTATATAAATATTCATGTTTGAATGTTTGTGTGTATGTGTGTGTGTGTATGGATTTGTGTATTATAATATGAGGATGCATGAGTGTTTGTATAAATATAACACGTGACAGGCAGGTAGGACACTCGATACATGCTTGTTCATAAACACTTTTTAAAACTCAGTTTGTTTCAGTGGTTTGCAGTGTTTGTTTCTGAGTATGTGGGTTCAAATTACAGGAGGTAAACTTTGTTCTTTTATATGTTTCTAATGTACAAACATACATTCATATTGGCATATATAGCTGCATTTTGTGTAGATATATGTATTTGTGTGTGTGTGTGTGTGTGTGTGTGTATACAAACATATACATATGTATATTTGTATGTATGTTTGCATAACAACACATAAGTAAAAAAAAAAAAAAAAAAACAACCCTAGTACATGTCAGTCAGAAGAAGATTTAATACAGCAAAACCTGGATAATCTGTTTGGAAGAAGCTGGTTGGAATGTACTTAGACAAGACAGGACACTGAACCCTCCAGTTATTTGAAAATAAGCTGTGGCAACTCAGCATCTGCAGTTTGATGTTTTAACCACTTCGCTGGCAAGGTCATGAAACAGTTTGAGTGATTTTTCAGTGTGTGGATTAGTAGTAAACCATGTTAAATACAATTCAGTATTTCACACCCCTAACGAGTTTGTGTTAGACCAATAATAGATAGTGGAGATTTTCACACCTGTAAGTGTATTTCTGTGTATATAATTACATTTGTAGGCTGTATAATAAAATTCAGTATTTTACACTTTTAGTATCGTTCTGTTAGAATACAGAGAGTTAAGATTTTCACTTAGGCCTGTTGTAGTAAAGAATACATATGTAAAAGTATTTCTGCAGGTAATTATGTTTGTAAAATATAATTTTAGCACCTGCAACTTGCTGTATTCGTTTTCAGCTTGGATTTGAATCTTGATGATGTACTTAAAACATTAATATTTCACACCTGTAACATGTTCGTGTAAAACACCAATAGATAGATAAGATTTTTCACAACAGTTTTAAATGTAGTTCTGCATGTACTTATATTTGTTATTGTAAAAATAATTCTGTACACCACACCTGTATGTTTGTGTTGGAATACAAAAGAAACGAAATTCACACCTATAATTATATCAGTTATATTTCTGCACTGTAACTATGTAATTTACTTTTCCACACCTGTATCAAGTTACATCAGTTTTCAGTAGACATCTGTAGACTGTAAAATAAAATTTAATATTTCACACCTGCAGTAAGTTTGTCTGTGATTTCAGTCAGATTGTTTAGAATTTACAACAACAGTTACAATAATAATTACAAGTACATATAAATTGTGTGAAATACTGTTTATATATGTAACAAGATAATGTCAACAGACTTTGAATTTTTAATTTCTTTATGGCAACAGAAATGTTACGGCAGAAAGGCAACTTAATTTTTTTTGTCAATTTTTCATGGAAATTCTCATAGTTATATCATAGCCAAGAATGGAGCAAAACCTTTTTTTTTTTTAATCACTGGCAGCTAGTTAAACTTGACAGCTTTGCAAACATGGTGGTCACCAAGCTAACCTCCAAGCTGCTCATATTTTTTATTTTATCTTGACATTTCTAATTTAACCATTCAGACAACAGAGAGACAAAGTTAATGCTGACCTTGTCCCATGAACTGAGTTAGTTAATTATTCACATACAGCTGCACCATGATGCATCTTTTTTGTAGCCAGGAATTTTTCAGTTGACTTAAGTCAATACCACAAAACTTTAAAAAAAAAAAAAAAAAAAAAGAATTATGTGTTTTTAATAGTTTTTAATTCAACATGGTTCAGATTTTGAGCCATCATGGCAAGTTTGAAGAGTTTTGCTGTCGGTGCTATTTTATAAACTTTGAAGCCCTGTGTCAGAATAAAAAAAGAAGAAGAAGAATTTCACATCTGGACTAATTGTAGCAATTTTAAGTGTTTTTAATGTGTTTAATAATTATATATTTTTAAAACTGCAGTTCAGAACATCATATATCATATATAAAACTGGATAAAAACATTTTTAATATTTACATTCCTGTAGACAATTTTTGTAAATTGTTTTTTCATATCTAATTTAAATTCTGTTTTGATTCTTTTTGTACATGGACCTGTATTTGCAGACAGCATGTAAACTGTAATTTAATACCCTGCTACACATTCTAACAATTTTAACAATGGCTTTCTGTACATACAGGTTTACATACTACAATAAATATAATTCATTATCTCACAGTTAACATACAAAGACTTTACAATTTGAAATGTTCTAACAGTTTAAATATTTCTCTCTGTTTACGTGTGTTTGTCATAATTTTACACCTACTGTGTAGGTAGATTTGTTCAGTATTTCACACTCATATAATACGTTCATGTTAGAATACAACAGACAGTTTACAAAGTCCTGACAATTTATATATTTCTCTCTTTGTACGTGTTTGTAGAGAATTTTACACTCAACTGCAAGTATGTGAGTTTGCATTTCATTATTAAGTATATTTCAGTACATTTCACACCTATAAACAATTGCCATGTTGGAATATAAACAGTCAGTTTGGAATTTTTTGACAAGTGAAAAAATTACATTTTTCTGTACATTCAGAACTTTACACTTACTGCATATATATATATATTTGTATATCATTAAATATAAATCACATTTCTCACCTCTGTATAGTGTATGTATCATTTTGTGAATCCTTTCAACAACAAAAAAAATCAAATTTCTCACATTTCTTATGCAACATGGACATTTTATTGAGTGTGGTATGAAGATGAAATCTGTGGATATTGAAAAGAGGGGGGAAAAAAAAAAAAAAAAAAAATGAAAGTTGGAAAATGATAATCAGCCAGTGAGGTTTCCTAGATGTGGCAGTGTTTGTATATTTAGTAAATACGAGTCTGATTGTTTGTTTTCTTTGATGTCTGAGTACCTGCAGAGTCCATAAAGAAGATCTTTAACTTCATAACAGACTGTGTACACAGTAACACTGCAGTGTTTCTTCATCATCATCATCATCATCGTTGTCGTCTTTTTTTGAAAATGGCAGAAGCAGCATCAGCAGTTGTGGTGGTTGTAGTTAGTATCATTAGTAAGAGTAGTAGTTGTAGTAGCACTGGTAGTTGTAATAGTCATTGTAGTAGTAGTTGCAGCAGTGGTAGTGGTGGTAATAATAATAATAATAATAATAATAGTAGTAGAAGCATCAGTAGTCATTAGCAATAACTGTAGTAGTAGTAGTAGTAGTAGTAGTAGTAGTAGTAGTAGTAGTAAAAGTAGCAGTAGCAGCAGCAACAACAGTAATAGCTGCAGCCATAGCAGCCACAACTTCATCATTATTATTACTACTGCTATTATTATTATTATTAGTATTATTATTAGTAGTAGTAGTAGTGGCAGTAGTGGCAGTAGTAGTAGTAGTAGTAGTGGTAGTAGCAGTGGTAGTAGTTGTGGTGGTAACAGTAGCTACAACAGTTCCTGTAGTAGTGGCAGCAAGAACATTATTATTAAACTTGGTGTTTGTCCAGTGTTTCTTGGTTTCTGTTTTGTTGTTGATTTGTTTTAACTTTTATCATCTGACTGCTAATGTTACTCCATTACAATCTGTTTTATATGTATTAAACAACATTTTAATTTAAAACCGATTAAAAAATCTCGCATACAAAACAACTTCACAAAACATGTTGTATAATATTAGCAGAGAGTCCCAGAGAAGAAAGAAAAAACAAATAAAATAAAAGCTTATAGGCCACTATCGTCTTTATTTTGTTTTAACACTGGTCATAAAACAGACTTGTGCCAACATTTAAAACCTAATCACAAGCCACATATCATAAAAAATTATGGGTGCAGTCATAAAAGATCATCATTAACACAGTCTCTATTTATACAGCATTAACGTCGAAAAGAAAACAGAATCAGCATTAAAAACGTAACCTCGACACAACGACAGTAACACACACACACACACACACACACACACACACACACTGTGTGTCCACAAAAGAGGTCTGTGTATTTTTTTAATTAAGAGTGCTGCACTAGGCGACACTGTTACTTATGTCTGGTAACTGTGGTGGCAAGTGGGTTTTTTCTGAGATGAAAGAAAATGGAGGAAAGTGATGCATAACCAGTGCTGGTGTGTGACAGGCAAACATTCGCTGATTGGTTCACAGCTTGGCTCTGCCGATCTCCTCTCAATAATACAGTCTATGAATAACAGTTACTTACATTTTTTTAATTTTTTTTTTTTAATTGATCTGTTAAAAAAAAAAAAAAAAAAAAAAAAAAAAAAAAAAAAAAGAAACTAACCTGTTACAATAATAATTAAAAAAATGACCATTCAAGGTCAAAATTACCAAATTTTAAAGTGACCTATCGCTATATATATGACCAAGTGCTTTCTTTGACATGTAACAGAAAAGTGACCTAGCATTTAAGTTGATCTACAATTAAAATCATCTAAAAGTTTCATTAACCTAAGATTAAATAAGCATGGCATTTTAAGTGGTCATTGATTAAAGGTAACCTACTGAAAGAGTGACCCAATTTTTTAACTGACCTATAATTAATAATAATAATAATAATAATAATAATAATAATAATAATAATAATAATATTTTATCTGACTAGTTGGGGGGGAATGACCTAACATTTTAATCTATCTATACACAGCATTTTAATAGATTAGTCAGTTAAATACACCTAATATTTAGCTTGATCTGTGATTAAAAATGACTTTGCATTTTTTAACTGCCCTGTCACAAAAATGTACCTAACATAAGATTGATCAGTGACTATTTTGACCTATCATTATTGGACGAAGGTTAAATTGACCTAAGATTACTGTACAAAGGGTTTAAATTGACCTAAGATTACTGTACAAGGGTTTAAATTGACCTAAGATTACTGTACAAGGGTTTAAATTGACCTAAGATTACTGTACAAAGGTTTAAATTGACCTAAGATTACTGTACAAAGGTTAAATTGACCTAAGATTACTGTACAAAGGTTAAATTGACCTACGATTACTGTACAAAGGTTTAAATTGACCTAAGATTACTGTACAAAGGTTTAAATTGACCTAAGATTACTGTACATGGGTTTAAATTGACCTAAGATTACTGTACAAAGGTTAAATTGACCTAAGATTACTGTACAAAGGTTTAAATTGACCTAAGATTACTGTACAAAGGTTTAAATTGACCTAAGATTACTGTACAAAGGTTTAAATTGACCTAAGATTACTGTACAAAGGTTTAAATTGACCTAAGATTACTGTACAAAGGTTTAAATTGACCTAAGATTACTGTACAAAGGTTTAAATTGACCTAAGATTACTGTACAAAGGTTTAAATTGACCTAAGCTTACTGTACAAAGGTTTAAATTGACCTAAGCTTACTGTACAAAGGTTTAAATTGACCTAAGATTACTGTACAAAGGTTTAAATTGACCTAAGATTACTGTACAAAGGTTTAAATTGACCTAAGATTACTGTACAAAGGTTTAAATTGACCTAAGATTACTGTACAAAGGTTTAATTGACCTAAGATTACTGTACAAAGGTTTAAATTGACCTAAGATTACTGTACAAAGGTTTAAATTGACCTAAGATTACTGTACAAAGGTTTAAATTGACCTAAGATTACTGTACAAAGGTTTAAATTGACCTAAGATTACTGTACAAAGGTTTAAATTGACCTAAGATTACTGTACAAAGGTTTAAATTGACCTAAGCTTACTGTACAAAGGTTTAAATTGACCTAAGATTACTGTACAAAGGTTAAAATTGGTTTGGGACTCTGCAGGACATTGATTTAATTAAACTGATGAGCTCAGTTTGCACAAGGGTTAATACGATCTGGCCTTTAGACAAGAATTAAATTGACCTACAGATATCAAACAATGGTCAAATTGACCCTGAAGTTAATCTTTAAACTGGATTACACTGATCTAAGATAATCGAAATTAGGATTATCCGGATTGAGAACTGAAGTAAAAATAACGATTAGTAAAGCAGAGAGAATTGGTTGAACTGACCCAGGATTAGAATTAATCAGCTAGAAACTAAACAGATACAGAATCGGGAACTTCCCAATTACAGATAAACTGACCTATGTGAAAAAGGTTAAATTGACCTAGTGATAAACTAAAGAATTGAGGATGAAATCAACCATGGAATAAACTGACCATGGAATATAAGAAGAACTGACCTAATAGCTCAAGTTAATTAATAACACATTGATCTAAATCTGAGCTTAGTTAATAACTTATTAAACTGATCTGTGGTTAGGATTAACGTTTAAGATGAGTTAGTGTTAACTGTTGTCAATAATTAAGGATTATATACTGACTTTGAACTTAACGGAATTAAGATTAAATTGACATAAAACCTAACAGAACTGGAACTAAATTGAACTAGAAGGAAACTTAATTTGCATTACAAATTTGATTAGATTTAAACATAAAAAAAAAAAAAAAAAAAAAAAAAAAATTAAATTAAATTAAAAATTGAAAGTTTCCTGTGCATCACATTTCCTTTGTGTATTGAGTGGGCAAAAATCCTGTTTTCTGTATCATATCAAGGATTTATTTTTGTCTGGTATCACTCTGTACTTGCATTTAGATGTAGGAAGTAGATAATTTGATAGTCTCACACAAACTGGAAACATATTTTGAAACCTTACACACATCACTACCGTTTTTCTGTTCCTAAGGAAGAAACCTTTAAGTGTTAGACTTATCTCTATTTTAACATCTCTCTCCAGAAACAATATCTGATCTAAATTAGCATATGATGTTTTGATGATAGGTTTGTGTGTGATATAAAATAATAATATTATAACTGTATTGATAATGCTGATTAATTTAGTTCTATGACCGTTTAATCATAATTCATTTATTACATGTCTCTGATGTTATGCAGTATGATATTTAATATTATGTGTGTGTGTGTGTGTGTGTGTGTGTGTGTGTGTGTGTGTGTTATAAAATAATATGATACCTAATTCCTTTTCTTATGCAAGAATTGTCTGGAAAATTTTTAACTGTAGGTAGGAAAAAAAAAATTGTTTGTCAGCTTTTTTTTGTATTAGAGTTGGTACGATTGTTAAACTGATAAAAATCTGTTCTGTGAAACTAAATGTTAAAGTTTTTTTTTTTTTCTGTTTCCTGTTCTTTTTTCTTTTTGTTTATTTCTTTAAAAAAAAAAATATAAAAATGTTCTTTCTTTCATTTTCCATTCTTTCTTGTTCTTTTTCATTTTCCTTCATTCTTCCCTTTCCTTTCCTCTTTCTGTTTCTCTCTGCCTCTTTTTGATTAACAGAACCTGTGCCAAATTTTATCTGAGGTTTTAAACGAAGCATGTAAATTGAGTTAACTTCTAAAATTAAATTACACAGTCAGAACAGCTTGACCTGTTTCAAGTGTTTTTATTTATTCTGAATTTCCTGTTCTAACTTTTCTTTCTCATTGTTGCTAATACTCTTTTTTTTATTATTTATCAGGTGTTTTTAATTTATACTGAAGTTCTTGATATAACTTTTTTCCTGTTCTTACTAGAACTCTATTTTTATTTATCAAGTGTTTTTATTTATACTGAATTTCTTGATCTATCTTTTTTCCTATTCTTACTAGAACCCTTTTTTATTTATCAAGTGTTTTTTTTTTTTATATACAGAATTTCCTGTTCTAACTTCTTTCTCATTCTTACTAGAACTCAGTGATTAAATAAATACAGATAATAATAATAATAATAATAATAATAATAATAGAAATAATATCAATAATAAATAAATAAATTAAATAAAAACCAAAAAATGAGCATATCTGAGCCTTTCAGACATATGTTAAACTTTGAATTGAAAATATTAACAATTTAACTATGTTTGTTAGATTTGATTAATAATGTCACAGAATAAACAACCAACGTCCATGCACTGATTGAAATGTGTCACAAATAAAATAATAATAATAATAATAATAACAACAATAACAATAACAATAACAGTAAAAAGAACTTTAATTAGGAGAGGCCAGAAGTAAAACGGAGTTTCCGGATGACTGAATCTGACTTGTGAGCTCACACAGAACGGGGGGGGGGGAAAGCACTGACAGACCTGTGATTGAGTTACAAGCGTCACGCATGAGTGAACTGATTGTGTAGAGAGAACAAACTAAAGATAATTGTTTCACTGGTGAATTGCAGCAGTTTACACACAGTCGGTCATGTGTAATAACAGTTTTCACAAACTTACACACCAGCAACAACACTTAATCATGAGTTAATCACAAGTTACACAATGCCTAGCTTGTTTAGTGTTTACACTTTTATACGTAATAAGTCAGTTTTAATAATTTAATAATATTTTTATATAGTTAAGTCAGTTTTAATAATATTTATACATAATTATTAAGTCAATTTTAATAATATTTATACATAATTAATTATTAATAATCCATTCGTAGTTAATTGTGAGTAATAAAAATTGGTACCTATTTAATTATTAGTAATATATACATACACATGTATGATTAGTTAATTGTTTGTAATAAAAATATTTACATAGTTAACTATTAGAATTATAATTTATACACAGTTAATTAATAGTAATGAACCTTTTGTACACAGTTAACAATTAGTAATAATTTATACATAATTAAATATTAGGAATAGCATTTTATACATAGGTAATGATTAGAAATAAAACTGTACAGAGTTAATATTTACTTAATTTTATACATAGTCAGTAGTGACAGTTTATACATAGTTATCAGTGTAATTATCTCAGTTAGAAATACTGAAACGTTAGTAATGGCAATGTATTATTAATAACAATATATACATGGTTAATTATTATGATTTATACTTAATTATCAATAGCTGGAATATATCAGTAAAGGGAATTTATACTTAGATAATTATTAATAGATAGAATTTATTCATAGATTACTGTTTGTAAAGGGAATTCATACATGTATAATAATTAACAAATAGGATTTATACATAGCTATTGATTAATAAATAACGATTTAAACATAGATAATAATAAACAGAATTCATTAGTAAAAGGGAACTTGTACATACACAATTACTAATAGGTAGAATTTATACATTGCTCTAAGTAATAACAGATTCGATTGCATACCTGGTGACAGACAACACACTAGTGTACAGACAGACAGACAGACAGACACCAGTTTTGCCTCAGAGCTCTGATAGTGACTAATGTCTTCTGCTACTCTTTGTTGGTTGTGTTCTGTTAATGGCTCTAATGAAGTCTGAGTTTTTGCCACAGCTTAATGCTTTTCCATTGCTGTGATGTTATTTCAAGTACTGTAATGGCTTTTCAATGTCCTAATGGTGTGTTTGTTCGTAATCAGCAAAGTAGATGTGTTGGTTTTTTCTAGCACGCACACACACACACACACACACACACACACACACATTAAATGAGTATTTTTATTTTGTTCTGTGTTGTTAAGTGGATTCTGTTTTATTTATGTTTTATGTGTTATGGAGTTTAAATCTTTGTTTTGTATTTTTATTTGTTAATTACTATTATTTTTATTATTATTTTTATTTTTATTATAATTATTATTATAATTATTATTATTATTATTATTATTATTATTATTATTATTATTATTATTTTAGTTTTTTAAATTAACAGTAGCAAATAAAAATAATGATAACCATAATCATCATCATCAGCACTATCTTCCTTGTCCTAACATCATCATATTCATAATCTTCATCAACAGCAACATGAGATACAACATCATCATCATGTTCATCAACTCTAATTGGTTTTATCTGTATTAATGTTCTCATTTCCTTCTGGGTTTTTTGCTAAGCACCTACTGCATCCAATAATAATGGTAACAGTATTACTATTACAATTACTGCTGCTGCTGTTAAAACTATTATTAAAAAAATTGCTTCAATATTATTTTTCTTTTTATCATCTGAACTCATAGCAGTGTTTAATTATGTTTGAGAGAGATCTCAGTTTTGATATTACTGCTTGGTTTCACTGCTGTATAAGTCTCATTTCTTCAAAGACCCCAACACAAATAAACTTGTTAGACTTCATCCAATGGCTTCCTTATTTGTTGACATTTTTTTTCCATGTTGCCATTCTTTTTTTTTTGGTTCCAAGTTATATTAAAAAAAAAAAAAAAAAAAAAAAAAAAATGAACAAAGGAAAACCACAGACATTTAATATACAAAATGCGTCTGCCGTCACGGGATTATTGACAGATACTGACCACAAAGCAACCTGATTGGTCCAGTCGATACTACTATCTAAAAGAAACTCTCATAAAAAAACATCACAATCAGTTCCCGGATTTATTTCATTTTAGCCATATTTTCAAATCCTACTGCATCAGCTGTTACCAGCCCTGCAGTATTAATCAGAACACTTCTCATATAGGTTTCAACCAGAAGGAATGTTTTGACAGAGGACAGAACACAGTGTCTGTCTGAGTGGATTAAAAGAGATTGATGTTAGGAGAATACTTTTAAAATAACAAACGTTACAATGGTGGCACCAAGACAGCCATATTGTGACCTGGGAGAGACGGTGTAATGTTCTCCAGTTATCTGCAATTAATATTTTTTGGCAGAGGATGCTGTCTGTGTGGTTATTAACTGTGATAGGGTTAATTTAAAAACAACATAAACAGTCACATACAGAAACATAGTCCTTAATTTTCTTTCCTCTTCTTTATTATTATTGCTGTTTCTTCTTCTTCTTGCTCTGTTTTTTTTTTTTATTTATTTATTTATTTTTATGATTTCTCTTGTATCTCTTGTGTTTGTTTAATCTAGCAGCAAACACCATTACAACCAAAACTACAGGAACAACTGCTAATACTACTACTATAACTGCTACTACAACAACCCAACAACAACAACTACTACTGCTATCAAAACTCGACTATTACTACAATAACTACTGCTGCTGCTACTGTTACTTCTACCAGTACTAGTACTACTACTGCATTTACTACTACTACCACTACTACTATTGTTACTGCTGATATTAATACTGCACAACACCACCATCATCATCACTGCCACCACTACCACCACCACCAACTACTGCTACTACTACTGCAGTCACTACTTCAAATACTATACTATAAATATTAATAACAACAACAAAATAATAATAATAATAATAATAATAATAATAATAATAATAATAATAGTAGTAGCAATGATGATGATAACATAATAATAGCAACAACAACAACAACAATAACAGTAATAATAATAATGATGAAGATGATGTATATTTACAGGTTCCATCAGTGGTGAGGTCAGTAGTAGTAGTAGTAGTAGTAAAAATAATAGCGATAGTAATAATAGCTATAAAACCAACAGCAACAACAACAATAACAGTAATAATAATGATGATGATGTTGTATATTTACAGGTTCCGTCGGTGGTCAGGTCGATATCACAACCAAAAATTCTCTCTCTGCGACAACAGACTCAGTTTCTGTGGGAGTCATACTTCTCTTCTGTCGACAAAATAGTGGACACTACTCTAGAGGTTTGTTTGTTTGTTTTTTCTTATCCATGTACTGTACCTCTCTCTGGTCAACTCTCTCTCTTTCTCTCTTTCTCTCTCTCTCTCTCTCTCTCTCTCTTCCTCCCTCCCTCCCTCCCCCCTCTCCTCTGCCCTTCCTCTATCCCTCCTGATACAACACTGTTACTAACAATTTAAAATTGATTTTTACAGATAATTCGTGATAGATTTTCTGCCGCTCTCTCCCGATCTCGAAACGTCTGGAACATGGTTCCTGGTGCTAATTCCATTCTTCCGGAGTTCTCGGACGTCCTCGAGTCTTTCCCCTTCTACTATGGCCACCTCGGCACGACGCCGGCCAGCAAGTTCACTGCTGTAGTTTATGCAACAAGCCCTGTGATCTCCTCATCTCCGCTCTTCAAACTTCTGAGAAACGTCGCCAGGTCTGCCAATGTGGAAAAGGTAAAAAAAAATTATAAAAATTTTTTTTAATTATTTTTTTTTTTTTTTTTTTTTTTTTTTTTATTATTATTTTTGTTATTAATTTGTTTTGTTTAAAGTTTTTAACGGAAGTCACATGCTTGAAGAATTTCATTCTGGAGGCAAAAAAAATAAATGTAAAGTGAGTGTTTGTAAGAGAGTATGTGTATGTGTGTGTGTGAGAGGGAGGGGAGGGAGGGAGGGGGGAGAGAGAGAGAGAGAGAGAGAGAGAGAGAGAGAGAGAGAGAGTGTAAATAAAAGATCCTTTGTTGCTGACTGAAAAGATTACACACAAAAATATGTTGCACTCTAAACAAGGGTTAACAATTGTTGTGAGATGTTGTTAAATTCATTCATTTATTCATCTGTTGAGTGAGTGAGAGACAAAAAAACATGAACATGATAATGAGAGCAAGCTGTTGTGAATCATGCCTGCAACAGTCATGTTCTCTGACAAAGCCAGGAAGTCAGGTCTGTTGTAGAATTCTATTCTATTTATTCTGGTCATGCTGAATCAGATTAAAGAGGACAAAATGAAGTGTGGTCTTTTTTTTTGGGGTGGGGGTTTGTTTCTCCATCCCTCCATCCAGCCCTCCATCCATCCATCCATCCATCCATCCATCTGCCCTTCTGTGTGTCCGTTATGATATATATCATTTCTCAGTATTTGTAATCCGGCCAGATAATGTCAGTGTTTTGTTTGTCTGTCCATCTGGCCATATGTCATTGTGTACAGATCATAATTAAAAATCTGACCCAACTGCAGCCTAGAAAATCATTCTGACAAGTCTCAGAAGTAAGAAAGAAAGAATGAAAAAAAAAAAAAGAATTCCTCTATGACTTAAGAAAGTG
Organism: Chrysomallon squamiferum; assembly: GCA_012295275.1. Classification (NCBI taxonomy): domain Eukaryota; kingdom Metazoa; phylum Mollusca; class Gastropoda; order Neomphalida; family Peltospiridae; genus Chrysomallon; species Chrysomallon squamiferum. Next base: position 20,056,613 of record CM022678.1, read on the forward strand.
CATTTCCGAAAACCTGCCAAATGTGTTGTGCATGTTTGAAAAAACAAACCTCAGAAATCTGCACATTTTTATAGTTTAATTTACAGCTGAGATTTGCTTCCTCTGAAAGTAGGAAACAGGTTTTTTTTGAAAATCGAGGATAGTGAGGGAATCTGTAGAGAGAGAGAGAAAAAAAGACAGTTTGAAAAACAATTAAGCGAAAAAAAAAAAATAATAAAATAAAAATAATGATAATAACAAATAAAAAATGGGGAAAAAAAAAAAAAAAAAAAAAATGGAAAAAAAATAAAAAGGAAGAAAATTTGAAACAAAAATAAAAAATGGTTTCCTGTTGCAATTTGCTGACACAGAGAAAGAGTTAAAAAAAAAAAGAGAGATGGAGGATAAAAATGTAACTGAAATGAGTGGAAGAGAAGTTGAGTTACCTTGCATTTGATGAACGTTATTTGTTAATTGTTTTTATTTACTAGTTTGTTTATTTATTTATTTATTGATTTGATTTGTTTTGATTTGATTTGATTTGATTTGATTTGATTTGATTTGATTAATTTATTTATTTATTTATTTATTATTATTTTTGGTTTTTGTTTTGTTTATTTGTTTATTGTTTTATTATAAGTATTTAGTTTATTATTATTATTATTATTATTATTATTATTATTATTATTATTATTTTTGTTGTTTTGTTGCTGTTATTATCATCATCATTATGATTATTATTTTTAAACTTTCTCTGCTGTATTTTGGTTCTCACAGATTGTTATGGTTACTTCGAAAGTTTTTTTTTTTAATGGTATTGAAAAGATGTCAGCAACAGATTTTTTTTTTCCTGTATTATGTGGTATGCAAGAAATTCTTGCGTTTAATGGTATTGACAAGTTTTATTGCATTGGAGAAATATTTATGGTATTACGGTCTTTGAGAAATGTTTTCCGTTTTGTCAGTATTTATGCTATTTTAAAGGTTTTATGTGAGATATTTTGCAGTTTTGAGAATTTTACGATTGTAGTAATGTGTGTGTTTTAATAGTTATATGGTATACGACTGATATGCAGTTTGTGAAGAAACATATTTATAGTGTCTTTTTGTGTTGTTCCAGAGATTGAGAATTTATCCTGAATTAGTGAAACACACACACACACACACACCACAACACACACACACACACACAGTATAACCAATCTGTAAAATCAGTCATTACTGTATATGTATGTGTGTATGTATGTATGTATGTATGTTTATTATTATTATTATTATTATGATATTTTGTATGTATATATAACATAATGATGATGATGATGATGATGATGGTGACATGTCTGATGAAGCAAAGTCAGCTGTTTATTTGTGTGGGTAAACATTGTACATTCTTACATACCTCACTGTTACAAGTATCCCACTTTACACTTTCCTTGTGCTCTTTTCTTTAATTGCCAGCAGAAGAAAAATGTCTAGTGGGTGGAGTCAGTTTTTCCAGCATTTTTCAAATGGCATAATCCCCAGGGGTCACCTAATTATTAAAGTAACAATATCTTTTTTTTTTTTTTTTTTTTTTTTTTCTTTTTAAAAACACTCATTATAGGAACGTTAGCCTTTATTATTTCATTTTCTTCATTCTTTCTTTACTATTTTTCTTCTGTTTTTAAAAAAAAAAAAAAATTATTTATTTTTTTTTTTTAAAATTTCTTTTATGTTTTACAGAGTAATTTATTTTGTTTTATAGCTTTTAAAGAATGTGGGAATATTTTTTTTTTTTTTTTTGTTTTATTTTTATTTTTATTTTTATTTTTATTTTTATTTTTATTTTTATTTTTATTTTTATTTTTATTTTTATTTTTATTTTTATTTTATTTTTAAAATGCTGCAAGTGACTCATTGAGTGTTGTTAACACACGAGGGTAGAGTGACATTTCAAAAGTGTCTCTCCTTTTATCTCAGCAAACAGCTGTTTTGTGTCCACATCTTCAGAGTCCAAGCATCCAGTAAAATAATGCACCCTTGTACTGGTTACTGTATGTACAATTGATTGGTTACAGTGTGTACAAGTTAATGGTTACTGTATGTACAAGTGAATGGTTACAGTATGTACAAGTGAATGGTTACTGTATGTACAAGTGAATGGTTACTGTATGTACAAGTGAATGGTTACTGTATGTACAATTGATTGGTTACAGTGTGTACAAGTGAATGGTTACTGTATGTACAAGTGAATGGTTACAGTATGTGCAAGTGAATGGTTACTGTATGTGCAAGTGAATGGTTACTGTATGCACACGTGATTGGTTACTGTATGTACAAATGAATGGTTACTGTATGTGCAAGTGAATGGTTACAGTATGTGCAAGTGAATGGTTACTGTGTGTACAAGTGAATGGTTACTGTATGTACAAGTGAATGGTTACTGTGTGTACAAGTGGTTACAGTGTGTACAAGTGAATGGTTACTGTATGTGCAAGTGAATGGTTACTATATGTACAAGTGATTGGTTACTGTATGCAAGTGATTGGTTACAGTATGTATGAGTGATTGGTTACAGTATGTGAAGGTGACTGGTTACTGTATGTGCAAGTGAATGGTTACTGTATGTACGAGTGATTGGTTACTGTATGTACAAGTGAATGGTTACTGTATGTACAAGTGAATGGTTACTGTATGTGCAAGTGACTGGTTACTGTATGTACAAGTGATTGGTTACAATGTGTACAAGTGACTGGTTATCATTATAATATGTTTCGTGTAGTTATTACTATACTGTATTCTATCTGGTTATTATAAATCATTCTGTCTGGTTGCCAAGGGTGACAGTGAAATGCTATAAGTAGAATCGGTTTACAGGAAGTTCAGGTTTCTGGCAGACGGAATGGAAGTGAAATGAGAACAATCTGTGGAAGAAAGCTCCGTGCACTTTTTTATCTTCATGATAAACAGTGCAGTGTGCACTGCATTAGGGAGGAAATAACCACAAGCCAAAAACAATTTCAAAATGGCCACCTGTTTGTAATTTGTGTTAAAGTTTTGCAGTCTATTACTTTTTTCTACTTTTTTCTTTAAATTTTTAAATTTTTATTTGTAGACAGTAGATAAAATAAATGGTTCTGAATGTATGCATGGTATTAAATTATGAATAATGTGAATATTAACAAATTTATTAATAAATTAATAATTTCTGTTTTGTTTTTGAAACGTTTGTTTATTATGCACAGTGGTTGCAGGATATACACTTAAAAACAAGTAATGTGAAAATAAATTTAACACAATTTGAAGAGTTTTAAAATCAGTATTTTCTGTTTGTTCTCTGCAGAAATAATGTGATCCTGCAGTTCAAACTGGGTATTCAGTTCCATTTCAGCAGAACTGAGTTTTGCAGATTTTCACATTCCTTAGTGTGATAAGGATCAGTCTGATACAACTCTAACTTCCATAACTTGTGTTGTGTAAAGATGCACCTCATTGATTATCAGTAACCATGGAAACTGATTATCAGTAAACATGACTGACATTTTAATTCAGGGTTTCACTGAAGTGATAATAATAATAATAATAATAATAATAATAATAATAATAATGATAATTATTATTATTATTATTATTATTATTATTATTATTATTTTTTTTTTTTTTATTTATTCATTTACTCATTTATTGTTAATATTAATATCATCATCATTATTACTATTATTATTATTATTATTATTATTATTTTTTTTTTTTTTTTTTAATTTATTTATTTACTCATTTATTGTTAATATTAATATCATCATCATTATTACTATTATTTATTATTATTATTATTATTATTATTATTGTACTATATTTTACTTATTTATTATATATTTTGTTTTAATGGTTAGATAATTATTCATGTAGCTTTTATGTACCAAGATTTCAAAATTACATTATAATTGTATATTATAATATACTGTATTACATCATACTCCATCATAATTATTACTATAACACACACACACTATTTGACAGTGTAGATTATCTGCTAACACTTGCTACATACATACATACATATATACATACACACACACACACACACACACATGAACACTCACAAACACAAACACACACACACACACACACACACACACACACACACACACACACACACACACACACACACACACACACACACACACACACACACACTCACACACGCACACTCAAAACACACACACACACACACACACTGTTTGACAGTGTAGATTGTCTTTAATGCTAACTGCTAACACTTGCTATTGTTTTGTCTGCAGATCATTGTGCTGTGGCACTGTGACATCCCCCCTCCCCCTTCACACAGGTGGCCGCCAGACCTGGGAGTTCCGGTTCTTGTCAAAACACGAAATATAAAGGTACATGTAAATATTACCCACAATTCTTACACTCCACGTACTGGTGTTGTTATAGTTGTTTTTGTTCTCGCTGTTACTATTATTATTATTATTATTATTATTATTATTAATATTATTATTATTATTATTATTATTATTATTATTATTATTATTATTATTGTTATTATTTTGTTACAGTTTTGTCATTTTTACTATTACTATTACTATTATTATTATTATTATTATTATTATTATTATTATTATTATTATTATTATTGATGGTAATGTTGTTTTCTCTGTATATGAAAAAAAAACTACATTAATAAAAAATATGAGAATTTAACATAGATCTATTTTTTTTTTTTTTTTTTTTTACTTGGTATCTGGAATAAATTTACAGTTGGAATTTTTATCTTGGTGTGGAAGCACATGTTTTTCTTATTCTTGTCTATAAGTTTTGTAGATATTCAGAAAACAAGTTACAGTACAAGTGTACTTAAAACTGAATGATTCAAATTTCAAATAAATTTAGTTTAACTTTCAAGTATGCTTTTGTTGTTATTGTTTATTTTTAAATTTTTGCTTATTATTATATTTTTTAGTAAGTTAAAATAATTTCATTGTGTAAACCATTTTTGAGTTGTTTATTTAATTCATTTCAAAGGGTTATGAATTGTTTGTTCACATTTTCTGTCATGTTGTTTTATTTGTGAAATTATAATGATTAACAATGTATTTATTTATTTTATTAATTACTAATGTTTATTATTTGTTTATATGTTTATTTATTTATTAATTAATTTATTTATTTATATTTATCTAATTTATTTATTTATTTATTTATTTTTTATTTATCTAATTATTTATTATTACTTATTTATATATTTATTTATTTATTTATTTATTTGTAATTGTCTGTTTGTTTATCTATTTGTTTATTTATTTATTTAGACAATTAGTTTAGGTTTTATTTATTTATTTATTGAGACTGAGGCTGTATTTAGTTTATTTATTTTGTTATTTATTTAACAGTTTGTTCACTTACATATTTGTCTGTCTGTTTAAACAAGACTGTCTGTTATTTTATTTTTACACCTGACAATTAATATTTTTGTTGTGTTTTACCCATACAAGGAGATTATAATTTATAGTTATTATTTTATTTTATTACTAATTATTATACTGTTAATATTATTGTTATATTTAAAAGTATTATTTTTAAATTTTACATAAACAAGACTAAAAAACATAATTAACTGACAAAATAAAAATAATTTGGTGTAAATATATTTCATACAACATGGCAATAAAAACAAATATTTTATTTTGTAAACTGAAGATTATTATATATATTTTTAAATTCCATGTGAGATAAAAATTAATTGACAATAATAAAAAAAGGAATTTATTTATTTTTAGTTGCCATTAAAAAACAATGCTTTATCCTGAAATAACTGATAGAAAATTAACCACTTTGGTTTGAAGGAAAAATTGCACCAAACTGATGACAGAAAATTAAATGTTTGAATAAGGGTATAATCAATAAAAGAAAATTAATCAATGCACTTCAGTTGATTTATTTTACAGAAGCAAAACCTGTCTGTTGTGATACAACTCACAATTTTTGTAATGCGAATAAATATGAATAATGTGTTAATGTTTTGTATTTTATTTTTCATTACACAAAAATCATTTTAAAGGTTACTATAATGTGAATGCGACACAAGTAACTTTATTTTTGAGTTTCAGCAGCTTCAGTGTACAAATATAACTGAAAATTATTGCAGAAAACTAATTTTGATTTATTTTTTGATGTGTTGTTTTCTGTGTTTTACAATTTCGACTGAACAAAATTAATTACACACAATCGTCTGTTTAATAGTGAAAATTGACACAAACAACGTATTTATTTTTGTGTTTTCTAGATTGATTTTGCCTTCAGTGTTTGGAGAGAGTTTCCAGAGAGGATTGTGGGATACCCAGCTAGGAACTACTACTGGGACGGAGGGAAGAACAAGTGGAGTTACACGTCAAAGTGGTCCAATGAGTACTCCATTGTTCTTACTGGTGCTGCCATCTATCACAGGTAAGGGAGGCAAATCTAATTAAGTTGTGTTAGTGATTTATGGAAACAGTTTGCTGTTATGTTGTGAGAGGTGGTGCAGTTTTGTTGTATGTGTAGGTGTGTCTGTCTGTGTGTGTGTGTGTGTGTGTGTGTGTGTGTGTGTGTGTGTGTGTGTGTGTGTGAGAGAGAGAGAGAGAGAGAGAGAGAGAGAGAGAGAGAGAGAGAGAGAGAGAGAGAGAGAGAGAGAGAGTGTGTGTGTGTGCATTGACATTGACATTGTGAGTGTGCATGAGTGATTTTTTTCAAAGGTGTGTGTTTGTGTGTGTGTGTTTCTGGCAGTGTTCAGATAATGGACGTCTTTTCTCATCTCTTCATAGTGCAGACAAAAAAAACTCCAATAACCAAAACCCTTTACACTTAGTAAATTATTGCAGGCCATAAAACTAGAAGAAGAAATAAATAATTAACTAGTGAAAGTCATATTTTTTTTTTTTTTTGAGGTAGGTTTATTTGTAAAATGAATACTTAGCTAAATGGAAAGGTTATCCTTAATTACTTTTGGCTGGGCATTTTATGCAGTAAAACACAACACACACACACACACACACACACACACACTATTTAAATGTATGTGTATGAATTTTCATTCCACTGGCTTTTTTTTTTCAAAATTATTTTAATTTACTTTTCAAATAAAATGTAAAAAAAAGAAAAAAAAGAGTAAAAAATAAAAGTCTATCTTGGCGGTAAGATAATATCTATTATATAATCTGGTATTAATAAAACAGCAGCAGTATTTTCTGTTACTCTTAATCTACTTTACAGCTGACGTCAGAGTTCAGTTTACAAGTCTTTGATTTCAGAATATCACACGCCCTCTGTGTTCTATCATAGTTGAAAATACATTAAATATGAAAACACAGTTTTCGTTGTGTTCATTTGAAGTTTCACCTTTGACCTCAGAAGTCAAGAACACGGGGAAATTTTAAACCAGTAATATTTTTCTCACATATGTTTATTATTGTAGGTCCGATGTATGAATCTTGGCCTCAAGTTTAACATTTTTTTTGTTTTTTTATAAAATCAGATCGCTTACAATTTTTGTTTTCAACAGTTAAAGATTGATTTCAGTTTTATTTTATTTTATTTTATTTTATTTTATTTTATTTTATTTTATTTTATTTTAATTTTTTTTTTTTTTTTTATTTTATTTTTTTATTTATTTATTTTATTTTATTTTATTTTATTTTATTTATTTATTTATTTATTTATTTATTTATTTTATTTTATTTTATTTTATTTTATTTTATTTTATTTATTTATTTATTTATTTATTTTATTATTATTTTTATTTTTTAATTTTATTTATTTTTATTTGATTTTATTTTATTTTTTTTTTAATTTTATTTACTTTTGATTTTATTTTATTTTATTATTTTTTTGGTGAATTAATTAATGTCTGATACTACCTTCAGTGCTAAATTTGAAGTGTCATTTTTTTTTTTTATTCATATAATCAGTTAATATATTTAAAGTTAGATAACAATAAATATCAAATGCTACTCTTTTACTTTAAAATTTTCCACAAACAGAAGAGCATGTACTATAAAATCTGATACACAAATTGTGGAGCTTTGGCTAGAATGTGGAAAAAAATCGAAATGAATCCACCAGCATGTGTTGATCCTGCAACCTCTGATTTCTAAGACAAATGATCTAACCACTGAAGTACCTAACCAGTTTGTGCTTTGTCACTGGAGAATTGTTTTTATTTTTCTTGTTTTTTTGTTTTATTACAAAGACCTGTGATTTTAACCTTGTCAAGTACTATTACCTCCAAAGAAAACACGAAACAAAATTCTTTGCTTTTACCTTCTCACAGACAGCAAACACATGTGAGTAGGACTGAAATTTTAAAAATGTTTTACATTCGTGAGTCACTTTTCTAACAGTGACTGACATTACTCAGCTGTGGCTAGTATAATACATTTTTAGTCTTTGAACAGTGGACTGAAACACATTCTTTGTTGACTCATGGCTTTTCTCTTTTTCCTTCATTGTTCTGTGAATAACTTTACAGACTCATGTCATTATTCACTGCTCTCAGAGTGAGTGTTAATGGAGGTATTGATCTTAGAATGTTACAAATGATTGCTTGTAGTGACTGTTCATTGTTCAGTGACTGATCAGTGACTGTCTGTGGAATGATTGATAAGTGATCATTCATGGAATAAATAATTTAACAGATATTGAATAATTGATCCAGCGATCGTTCATGAAAGAAATGATTGATCAGTTATTGTCCATTGAATGACTGAGCAGTGATCACTCATGGAATGATTGATCTGTGGTTAGACGTGAAATGATTTATCAGTAGTTGATCGTGGAGTGACTGATCAGTGATTACTCGTGAATTAATTAATCAGTTACTGTTTTTGGAATTACTGATTTCTGGTTACTCATATTGATGATTGTTTATAGAATGATTGATCAGTGATCTTGTAACATTTGATCATTGATTACTCATGATTGTTATTGAAGTGATTTTTCCATAGCAATTTCAGTGATTGATGTTTATTTGTATAATAAATTGTTCATAATGATTGCTAATGTAGTGATTGTTCATAGTGATTGGTTAGTGATTGCTCACAGTTGTTGATAGTGTACTCATAGTGATAGTGATTATTGAAGCAGGAATTTTTAAGATTTTCAGAATGTGTTGTCTAGAATGTTTACACATAATAAAGTGACTGTATATTGTGATTAGTGATTTCTTTTGTAGATTTTGCTGTGACTGTAATAACATATATAGAATTTGTTATTAGTTCAGTAATGATTAAACTGAATAACAGAATTAAATAAAACAAACTTCATGAATATTTAAAAGAAAAAGAAAAAAAAAAGAAGAAGATTTTTCTTCATTCATATTGTATATAGTCAGAGGCACTGTTTGGAATACAAAAATCTGAGCAGTTATTATTATTATTTATTTTTTGTTTGTTTCCCAAACAGTGCCTCTGATATTACATGTTGTATAACATATACAATATGAATGAACTATTTTAATATTTTGAATTTTTTTTTTTTTGAATTTGTAATAATTCCATCCAGTCATACATAAACTAAATATTTACTTTACAAGCAGCCACTGAAAATAACTGTTACGTGAGACCAGTTGTGACAACAGCTTGAAAACTCTGTTTGAACTGAGTCCAAGAGATAAAATAAACAAACAAGTGAATTAAAATAAAATAAAATAAAAATCTGAAGAGAAGTAAGACACACACACACAAAAAAAAAAAAAAAATAATAAAAAATTAATAAAGATATAAAATCCTGTAGAATATTAAAAAAACAAACAAAAACACATTTAGTTATCAGACAGCCTATTGTTTTAATTTTCACACTCCATGACCTGTTTTTTGTGGGGGTGTGGGGTGGGGGTGTGACATTAATGTTGATAGATCAGGCTTAATGAAGGGTTGTGCTGAAGGTAGAATGAGGGAGGGGAAGGATATTGGGGTGTTGATGGATTGTAGATTTGACGTAAAGTTGTGTAACGGTTTTATACATCATTGTAGATTTGACGTAAAGTTGTGTAACATGGTTTTATACATCATTGTAGATTTGACGTAAAGTTGTGTAACGGTTTTATACATCATTGTAGATTTGACGTAAACTTGTGCAATATGGTTTTATACATCATTGTAGGTTGGTACATTCAGTTCATTGCTAAAACAGAATTGTGATGTAGAATTATTTAGTTTTATGTGTGTACTTGTTTGTGTGTCTGTGTATTTGTCTGTCTGTCTGTTTTTTTATCTATACTCTAATTTTTTTCCCAGTTTTGTCGTCTCATGGTATCAACATGTATGTAATTTAGCTGTAATCTGGTTGTTAGGTGTGGTCGAATTCTGGGTGGCATTAATGATGAAAGCATGTCAGGTTCACAGACTGTGACGATGTAGCTTTACTCTGACATTTTACATCTCTCACACACACACACACACACACACACACACACATTACAGACACACAGACACACACAGAGAAACACACACATTTTACATTCATATTTGGGTCACCATCTGTGAAATTTTTTATTCATTAACTTAAAATATTTAATAATAATAATAATAATAATAATAATAATAACAATAATAACAACAACAATTACAAACAATCATCATCATCATCATCATCATCATCATCATCCAACAGTAAAATAATAATAATAAATTTATACCACCACCACATACACCATCACTATCACCGTTTCAACTACTGTTATTACAACTACAACTACAGTAACAACAACCCATTACTATTACTACACTACCACAACTACCACTACTACTACTACCACTACTGCTACTACTGCTGTTGTTTTAACTATTTAACTTTCATTATTATGTAAAAAAAATATAAAAAAAATAAAAAATTTAAAAACATTTAAAAAAAAAAATCTGATTTATTGCAGGATAATTGCTTTAAACATGCCAGGAGAAAAGAATTTGCTTCCTTAGTTTTACCAAGTCAGTTATTTATTAAACAGCAATAAAGTAGTTTCCCCCTGCTTCCAAAAAAAATAACAAAAAAACAAAAAAAATCCCTGCAGAATTTAAAAATTGTTTGCCACCCACATAGCAATTCAGAAATAATGTCCAGACAATTTTGTTATTAAAACAAAAAAAAAAAAGAAAAAAAAAAGAATGAAAAAAAAAAAAAAATCTGTTATTTAATTAATAAAATATTTCACAAAGTTGCGTGGTTATTAACTCCTAATTAATGACATATGTTGGAAACAAAAAAAAAAAAGTGTAATTTTGGTAATTATCCATTACAGGCTGTGCTTGCTTGCAGTAATTAGTTGTAATTAATTGTGTCTAATTAAGTCGGTTATTTCATTCCTGTTACCATTTGTTTGAATTAGTGATTTTATTGTTGGTGTGCATCTGGTATCAGCAATCATAATAATACTAATAACAACAGCAACAACAATAACAATAACAATAATAATAACACAACAACAACAACAACAACAACAACAACAACAATAATAATAATAAATAACAGTAACAACAATAATAACAATAACAGTGGAAATAACAATAATAACAATAATAACTAACAATAACAAGAATAATAGTACTACTGCTAATAATTATTGTAGTAGTATAAAAATTGTGAAAAACAGCTATTACTACTTCAACTAGAACTAGCCCACCACTGTAAAAACAGTTACATCTAAACAAACTACCATTACATTACAACTGCTACTAGTATTACTAGAACTATATCTACTACTGTTACAAAACTACTAATCAACAACAACCACCACTATTACTACTACTACTACTACTACTACTATAACTACAAGATGTTTATTGAAGACTGTGATATTGGTGTGTTCTGTCACATCTGTGAATCATCTTTATTTGTGTTGTGTTGTGTTTGTGTTTGTTGTTTGTGTTGTTTGTGTTTGTGTTTGTGTTTTTGTGTGAGTGAGTGATTCTTTTTGGTGAATATTTTGGGTTTTTTTGAGAGTGTCTGTGTGTGTGTGTGTTGTGTTTTGTTTTTTTTGTGTGTATGTTTATGTTTTTTTTTTGTTTGTGTTTTTGTTTTGTGTGTTTTGTATGTGTGTGTGTGTGTGTGCATGGATGAATGTGTTTTGCTAAATAATTAAATAAGTAATAACAGTTTTCAATAAATTACAAAATTGTTTGAAAAAAAAAAAGAACTAAAATTTGTAAACCCTAAAATTATTATTATTAACTAAAAATTTGTATCAAAAACGTGTTTGTCTTAAAAGCAAAAATTAAATTTTAAAAGTCATTTTATTTTATCATTTTTAAAAAAAAAAAAAAAAAATATTTTTTATAATTTTTACAAGCAAGTCATTTTATTTTTTTATTTTTAAAAAAAAAAAAAAAAAAAAATTATTTTTTCAAATTTCAGATACTACAACTTTCTGTACACCAACTTTCTCGGGAGCGTGCTAACCAACACCGTGGACCAGTCGTCAAACTGTGAGGACATCCTCATGAACTTTCTAGTCAGTCATGTGACCAAGCTTCCACCAATCAAAGTCACCCAAAGAAAACAGTACAAGAGCAGCTTGGTGAGCAGTGGGGGACGCGCGTCGGCGTGGCTCGACCAGTTTCACTTCGCCCAGCGCCAGAACTGCGTCGACAGCTTCGCCAACGTGTTCGGGAGGATGCCGCTGGTGCGCTCGAAGCTGCGCATGGACCCGCTGCTGTTCAAAGACCTCGTGTCGAACATGAGAAAGAAATACCGGCAGATCGAACTCGTCTGACGCGATTTACTTTTTTTCAGCCCCTTGTGGATTTTTTATCCGGTTTTTTTTTTTTGCCTGTCTGCATTTTTTTTTTAAAAACAAAACTTTTAAAATAATTATTGTTGTTATTTTTTATTATAATTATTATTATTGTTGTTATTATTATTATTATTTTTTTTTTTTAAATTATTCATTGAGTTTGGTTGTTATTCATTGTTAAACATCTCAAAATAAGCATATTTTTGTGGGGTTTTTTTTTTTTAACTCTTTATCTTGGTTTTTTTGTTTTTTATCACTGGTTAAAAAGGTTAATAAGCATTTTAACTCTTTCTGTGCTGTGTGTACATTTACACAGATGATGTGTTAACAAGCATTTTATCTATTTTTCTTCTTTTTAATACATCTACAGTTATAAAACATCAACAAACATTTTTAACTGTTTCAGTCTGTTTTTATGGTCAGGAGTAAGACTGTTTTTCATAAACATTAAGTCTTTCTCATTTCTAAATATATTTAAGTGGTTGAGAAAATGTTAATAATGTTTTATCTATTTCTTTTTCATTATAAAAAACTATGAATTATGTCTTGTAACTTGAAAAGTGTTAAAAGGAACGTTGATCTATTTTTTTTTTTAATTTTAAAGTAAATATGAGTTCTTCATGATGGAAAATAGTTAATAAGAAAAATAAGTCTTTCTTACCTGTAAGCACATTTCTGTGGCTCAGAAAGGGTTAAAATGAATTCTTTTTGTTTTATCTCTTCTTCACTCTTATACACATTTTTAATTTGTATTCACTTTGATCCATAAAGGTTGCAAATAGTAATATAATATTATGTTGAAAATTGTTAAACATTTTAAAGCCATTTTTATGAATTGTGAAGTGTTTCAGAAAATAATTTTTATTCAATTGCGTTGTTTTAATACTAATAAATTTAAAAAAAAAAACAATATATATATATATATATACTTATAACAGTTGTTTTTAGAAAAGTGTCATTTTAATTTTTAATATTTGAAACTGATAATACTTTTAATTTTATTTTTAATTTTTTTTTGTTTTAAATCATTGTTAACGTAATTTAAACAAATTTATTTATATTGCCCCATCCATCAACTTTATCTATATTTAAAAAGTTGTTAGCACTTTAATTATCACTGTTGTTGTTTCTCCAGCCATGTGCTTTGTTTTGAGATATTTTAATATTTGACTCACCCAAAGGATTTGAATGCGAAGTTAAAAAAAGAAGAAATTACAAAAAATCCCAATTGTTGTTTTATCTGTTCAAGTGATAAGTTAGACAGAACAAAAGTAGAATTTTTAAGTGGAAGATGTAACTGTTACAACAACATGTAGCTTTTAAAAAAAAAAAGAAAATCATTTATTGAAATTTATATACTTATAATATGTGTATGTACATCATCTTTTTTATAATACGTGTTTGATTATAGGACGGTTCGATATACTTCAGTATTTTTTTATAAGATTTAAATTTTGTCTGGAACCTTGTGTACTTATTTACCTGCAGCTTAAATGGCAAGCAAATTTTTGTAGTATGTGTGTGTGTGTGTGTGTGTGTGTGTGTGTGTGTGTGTGTGTGAGAGAGAGAGAGAGAGAGAGAGAGAGAGAGAGAGAGATTTGTTAGTGAAGATGTCAGAGGATGAGAGAAAGAAAGACAAGAAAAAATGGAATGAGTAATGGATAAATAAGGAGAAGGAGAAATAAATAGATATTAAAAGAGAAAAATGTTACTTTTTTTTCAACTTATGAAAATACTGAAAATACCGAACCTTCTTTGTTTCTGTAATTATTAATACCCTAAATCTCACCTTACATGTACTTAATTACCTTTTAATTACAAATTATATACCTGTATACAAATTATATTTATTTAAAAGAGCGAAAACAAATACCAAATCTTTCTATTTATTCTGCTTTCAGTATTTGGAATGCTTGAAATAAATGTAGCCCAGATGATCTAGCTGTGTGAACATTTGGAAATATAAATTTTATTTTTTATTTTTTGTTTTTTTAAATGTGTGAATTGGAGCAAAATATTATTTATTGTAGTAGAAATCTATAAGCTGTGAATTGTTTTTATAATTATTATTATTATTATTATTATTATTATTATTATTATCATTAATTACTAATTAATTTTGATTATTATTAATTTATTACTCATATTTTGATTATTAAAATCTTAATGTTATATATTATATTCTTTATTATTTATTTTTTATTTATTTATTTATTTATTTTATTATTATTATTATTATTATTATTATTATTCTTCTTTATTATTATTATTATTATTATTATTATTGTTAATCTGTTTAAACATAATACGTTTAGACCTTTTTTTTTTTTTTGAATTACGTATCTTAGAAGTTCATTTGAAATGGCTATAATATATTCATAATTTCCCACCAAATTTTAAACATTATACCAAATACTGTATACTTTATAATGTAAAATAAAATTTACGTTTTTATAATATTCAGATACTTAGAATTGTTATTATTTATGAAAGTGTTAACTGTTGAAATGAAAAATTAATTACTGACACCCCATGACAATGAGAAATTCCTAAACTGTTCACAGGATTATGTCTCAGAGTTTTCAGAGAAACAGACTTTTTAACACAAGCATTAATGTTAATTTTGTTTGGAAGGTTTAAATAGAATTTTTAACTGAAGCATTAGTACTAATTTTTAACGATGAATCAAAAAAAATTTTTTAATCTTTGCGTTTAGTGTTGGTAAATTTAAAACGTGATGTTTTTTTTAAATGAAAATATATGAGATATTTTATTTTGATTTTATGAATTATAAAATTTAATCAAACTTTGTCTCATGTTAATAGTTTTACCTTTTAATGTAATTTTTAAGACTTTTTTAATTAAATTTTTAAACATTTTCTATGCATTTTCTATTTTTATATAATATACCTTTTTAATCTGATTTTTTAAAATATTTGTTTTATTTTCTTTTATTTATGTATTTATTTATTATTATTGTTTTCAATGTTTTTGGCATAATTCTGTTTAATTTGTCCACTGTTCAAAAACAAATATATATCATTTTGATTTCTTTTAACATTTTGTATTAGGAAACATTTTAGATTTTTAACTATTCTATGAAAGACACAATATCTTGAATGTATAATGCATGGAATGAAACTGAAATTAAGTGATACAAATAATAAAGGGAAAAAAAAAAAAAAAATGACTGTGGCAAACACAAGCCTGTTAATAGCATTTTTCAGTTTTAATGTTTAAATTCTTTTCTTTTTATCCCATTCTAGAAAATATGATTGCTTATATTAATATCAAACACTATTCAGAAAAAAAAGAGAAAAATAAAATAAGCATAGAAAATAAAAAATAAATAAAAACAAAAATAAAAAAAAAAAAAAAAAAAAAAAAAAAAAATAAAAAAAATAAAATAAAATAAAATAAAATAAAATAAAATAAAAATAAAATAATAATAATAATAATAGTTAGTAAGTAGGTATGTAAATAAAAACATATAAAAAAGAATACTTCAGCTTGGTGCATCTATAAAATTTCTATGCAATCTTAAACTGTAAAATAATAACTGAAAGAAACAGAGTAGATGCATAACTGATATACTTAATATAACAAACTGAAAAATATGCGTTTTTGACATTGTTGATTACTTTAGACAACTTTTTCATCAGAATGTCTCTTCCTAATGTCTCCATTTTAAAAAAATACTTTCAAAAACAGCTTATTAATGTCATTTAAAAAATAGAAATAAATAAATAAATAATGTCATTTTAAAAAAACCTAATTAATAAATAAATGTTGACAGTTGTAATGTTTAATTAATTTGACAAGTCCTAATTCTGCAGTTTAATGTTTCAATTAATTTATTATTATATATTTTTCTTTTTTTCTTCTTTTTTTATTATTATTATTATTATTATTATTATTATTATTTTAATAGTGCTTTGAATATGTTACTTGTTTTGTTAATGTTGGTTGTACATGTTGTATTCTTGTTTCCCAAAGTCATAATACATTGCAGTCATTGTTAATGGGAAATAACTCCTGTAAAACTAGAGGAAAATGTAGTTACCTTTGTTTTATGAAATCGATTGAAATTCATTTTAACTTCTGTCATAATGTGAATACAAAGATTTCATTTTCTTTCTTTCTTGTTTATATATATATATATATATAATTTTTTTCATCATTATTATTTTAGGTATTTTTTATTTTTCAAAATTATTAACAAATTTATTAACATTCACAAAAATTTATCATTAACTTTTCTATTTAAAAATTAAATTTGATAATAAATTTAATAACGATATTGATTATATTTGTTCTAGTTTTTTGTAGTACTCAACTGTGTAAAATTTTATTTTTTTATTTATTAAATTTTTTATTTTTTAATTTTAATAAATTTGTATGTGCTGAATTATCTGTTATTTATTAGTAGAATCAAAATATCTGTCACATGATCAATTTTTTTATCTTTGATATATGGAACACCAGTATTTTGTCAAAAAAAGATGAATTATTTTTTTTTTTTTTCAAATAATGTACTTAAAATTAGAAATATTAATAGATAAATATGACAGATGATTTTTATTACAAATCATTTAAAATATGTTTGTTTTATATATATATATATATATTTAATTACATTATTATTATTATTATTATCAGTAATTAAAAATTAAAAAAATAATGCGTTATTTTAAAAACAGTGACTATGACCATCTATTTTATTCAGAAAACTGGAAAAAGTTCTTAAAATTTACTTTCCTCTTTGTCCATTTAATTAAATTAATACAAATTGCTTTCTTTCAAAAATAAATAGATAAAAATTCAAATAAACTGATCTTGAAGTGACCTTGTAATATAATTAACAAATGTTTTCATTTATATAAAATGTAATATTTAATAATAATATAAACATTATCACTTAAATATGTTTTGAAATATAGATTTAATATATCAGTATATAATATATATCTATAATTCATTTAATATATTTCAGTAATATATTTGGAAAATGCTTACTAATATCTAAGTATAAAATTTCTGTCAATAATTAATTCTTACTGTCTATTTGGTATTCCCGAAATATCTTTAATTTATATCTAGCAAGAAATTTTTTTATTTTTTTTTTTTTTTATATATTTAAATTCATGAATTCCTTAATTCAGGAAATAACTGAAAAACTGCCATGACCTGAAACAAAACACTAAATAAATAAAAGTGCCAAATAACAGTTGATACATGCCAATGATCGTCTGCTAAATTAATCAAAATAAATAAACAGAAAACCTGCAGTGACCTCCATTTTTTTTAAATAGTAAATTTTTTATTCACTTAACATAAGATTTATTAACTTTGTACCTAAATTATTTTACTCTTGTTAATACAGTTGTTGAAAATAAGTTGATAATTTGAGTGAAATATGGTTGTGGTTATTTGTTAACATTAAAATAAACTGAAAAAAATTATACTGATACCAGAAAAGGCTGGAAAATAAAATTTATTAAAAATTGTTAAAACGTTTTCTCTGATTTAAAACTAAAAATTTATATATACAAGTATAACATAAATATTAAAAAAAACATTAAAAAAAATCTAATAATTATTTTTTTCTTTTCATTTTTAGATTTAAGTTTTTTTTTTTTTTTTATGGTGTAAATTTAAGTTATTAAGTTGTATATAAACTGAAAGTGACCTTAACTTTTTCACTGCATAGACTTGTGTAGGTACATTTTACATTCATTGTTGTAAAAGTTAAATGTGTTTTATTTACTTTGTTTATTATGAAGGTGTTATATATTTTAATTTATTAGGTTTTAATGAATGTTTTTTTTTTAGTTTATTTATTTATTTATTTTTTTTTTTTTCTCTCTATTTGGATATCTGTAATAATGGAAATTTAGATTTTTAATATTAATAATTATTAAATAATAATGATGATAATAATAATAGTAATAATAAAGTAAAAATAAATAAACTTTCATTTTTTTAACAAGTTTTGGAACAACATTTGAAAATTTAAAAACTTTAAATTAAATAGTATTTATTATTATTATTATTATTATTATTATTATTATTATTATTATTATTATTGTCTAAAATAACAATGTCAAAAAAAAATGAGAAAAAAAAATGATTTGGTAGAAAATCGTACATGATCAAAACATTGTTTATACTCATTTACACATAAATATAGCTTGTTGACAAAATAATTATTTTGTGAAATTACTTAATGTCAATAACTAAGAAATGTATTTTTTCGTGTTTTTTGATAGCTGATGAAAGTATTATGTTAAATCTTGTGTCACACAATAGAAAAGAATTTCTTGTGTTTTGTGTTCATGGCTGTCTTGTACTTTTGAACAAACTGAATTAAGCATCATGTTTGTATTTATTAACACTCTAGCTTATTTGTTATCTTACAAAAACAAATACTACAAATATTACATTATGCACATACTTCATTTTAATATTTCTGACATCACTTTTGGATAAAAAAAAACACAAAAATAATTGTTTTTATATCTTCTCTGAATGTTACCATTGAAGTGTTTTGGCAGTTGGTGTGGTGCTGTGTGTCAAATGAAACGGAGCGTGTGATTGGTAAATGGATGTCACCATGTGACGGTGAACGTGCAGTGTGATTGGTTATGTGGCGTCTGCTTCATCACAAGTCACAAGAAACTATAGCATAACTAAGTTTTTGTTTTGTATTTTTTTTTTTTTTTTTTTTTTTTTTTTGTGGAATAATAATTTATTATATTTCACAGATGTATTTTAAATTGTAGTGCATTATAGTGTGTTGTACATATGTCATTAATAAACCTGTTATCTGCCACATGTACGAATTATACGTTTGTACATGCTTCAAATAAATGTATTATTTTAAATCATGTTTCTCGTGTTGTTTGTTTCACGGTCCAGACTCAAAATGATGTTCAGTTCATGAAAAAATGGACCTATTTTAGGTTCATGTCTGAATGAAGTGTAAGTGAAAGATGAAAAAAAACCTATTACAATTTTTCTCTCACTAGTCCTTCATTAACATGTCCAACAGCTTCAGTGGCTCGACACACTTAGTTGAATCTCATGTCTTTAATCTTGGATGAACTGAGTCTTAATTTTTCTACCAAATTACAATTATTTATGTTGCAAGTTTGGCAATGAATAGGGTGAGGGGGTGACCTGGATGTACTTATTTTTGTGTTTTCTGTTTTTCATTTTCAATTCCCATCAGTCTAAGTTTGCCAGGTTAAAGCAAAGGTTTAGTCTTGTGTTGTTGGGTGGGGCCATGCAGACTCTTTGTAATTGCTGCTTGTGTGGGTAGGATTTTGTTATCTCTGTGCTGTTAGGGTGGGACAGGGGAGGAGGGTGTGTTTGGTGGGTGTGTTTGTGTTTATGTGAGAATTCTGGGTTATATAATTTGTACGTGGATGAAATATGTAATTTTGTTTGATATTGGTTGAGAGCACTTATGGGGGTCATTTGGTATTTTCAAAAAGGTCCAAATTTAAAAAAAAAAAAAAATGACTACATTTAAAAAAATATATAATTTTATTCAGTAATACACATTTTATTTGTAATTTGTGGCATTATACAAAAGTAACAAAAATAAAACAGCTTTAAGAATGGAATGACTGAATCAAATAGGTTTAGGATTTTTTAAATACAGATGATGAAGTGATTATTAAAAATATTTTTGCTATGAGAAGTAAACTTAAATTTGATATTATATTTAATACTGTGGATTACAAAACAATTTAGATATTTAATCTGTCATCAAAATACTCATTCTTGCACACTACCCAGCAGTTAATCTATAATCTGCTGAATTATCTACACAACAATCTAATCCAGTGACTTGTTGTTTAATTGTATTTGATCTGTTATTAATTTAAATTTAATCTGGGGCTTATTCCATTTACTTAACTAATCTGCTAAATCTGTCACATGACTATGCTGAAAGAATTATCAGATCAACACATCAGTATAATCCTGGAGTTAATCCGTCCCATCCTGTATTCAATGGATTATCACAGAGTTAATCCGTCACATCCTGTATTCAATGGATTATCACAGAGTTAATCTGTCACATGATTTACACATGAGCAGATTATCAAAAAATCATGTCTCATGGTGTTGCTGACTAAATAATCCAGCTGTTAATCCGTAACATCACTAAGTTCAGTGGATTATCTTAGAATTAATCTCTAATGTGACTGTATTCAGTGGCTTGTCCTGTCACATGACTATGTTGAGTCTGGGTTCAGGGGGTGGAGGGTTGTCCATCTGTTTCTCTAAAGCTGTGTACTCAGTGATAACAGAGTTCAAGGACTCAAGACTCTCAGCAAAGTCAGATAATTCCATTCCTTCAATGTGCGTGTAGTGATGAATGTGTGCCTGAAATAAACAAATAAATAAATAAATAAATAAATAAATAAAACAAATAAATAAACAAATAAATAAAATAAACAAATAAATAAAATAAATAAAATTAATAAATAAACAAACAAACAAACAAAATAAATAAATAAATAAATATAGAAATATAGAAATAAAATAAAAATAAATAAATAAAAGTAAATAAATTAACTAATAAATATATATATATATATGTACAAATAAATAAATAATTATATAAATAATAAAAAAAATAAAAAAAAAAAAAATAAATTAATATATGAATAAATATAAAATAAATCTATCAATAAATAAATGATAAAACAAATGAATAAAAATAAATAAATTAATGAATAAATGAAAAAAATAAATATATAAATAACTAAAAGTACAAAATAATGAATAAATAAATAACAAAAATTAATAAAAGAATAATTAAAACTAAATTAGTGAATTAATGATTAAATGAATAAATAAATAACAAGAAGAAGATGAAGAAAAAGAAAAGAAGAAAAAGATAATGAAGAAAACATAACAACATGAACAACAACAGTGATGAGAACAAGAACAAAGAAAAGTCAATAAAGTCAGTTCGCACCTTTCTTTTGTAAAGTTTAACAAATCTGTCCCTGAGTTCTGAGTGGGTGTGTCTAACACACGTGTTGTTCGCCAGGGTGAGGAGGGAGTGGGGCTGACCCACTGGGGCCACTGAACACAGCCCTGTTTTCCACCCCTCAAGATTCCAGTGAATAAATTTTAGATTTGGTTTTAACCTGCGTGAACGAAAACACTTTCTGTTACAAACATTCATAACTTTACCTAACCATTCATAAATAAATAAATAAATAAATAAATAATAATAATAATAATAATAATAATAATAATAAAAGAACAAACAAACAAAAATATATAAATATAGAAAAATATAAGATAAAATAAAATAAAAATAATAAAAAATAAAATAAAAATAAAAACTACTTGTGAAAATATGCCTTGTAAATATTATTCTTGGGTTTAAGTCTGATAAAAAATACAACAGTTTATCATATAGTGAAAACTATAATAATCCAGTTTAACAGGAAAGACATATTTTGTAAAAGGATTTTGTTAATTGTTCTTGAATTTAATTTTTATTGTCTTAAAATATATGAAATATAACTTTTAAAATTATGAATAATGTTGATAATATTGTCTTTATTATTTGTGTTGTTGTATATATTTTATCATTATGTTAAACATAAATATATTATTATAAGAATAAATAAATAAATGAATAAATGAATAAATAAATAAATAAATAAATAAATAAATAAATAAATAAATAAATAAATAAATAAATAAATAAATAAATAAATAAATGTCTATATAATTATTTTTTTGTTAATTCTCAAGACAGGTTTTTAAACTTTAAACATGTAAAGAAATATAATAACTAAAAACTGTATTTAATGATTATGATGTAAACAAGAAACAATTATTTTAGATTCTTCACCTGTCAATATTTCTTCTGATGTCTGATATTTCAACGTTTCCTCTCACCATCAGCGCACATGCTATATAAAGACTGTGCCGCGGATCAGCTTTGATCAGCTGGTGATCTTTGGAAAACGCTTCTGAAAACATCTGATCTAATCTGAAGAAATAAATAAATAAATAAATAAATAAATAAATAAGTAAACAGAGAGACCAACAGACAGACAGATACATAGAAAATCTACACATCATTAGTCAAAAAAAAATAATTAAATAAATAAAGGAATAAATAAATAAAGAGATAAATGAATAAATATATAAATAAATTAATAGACAGATGAATGAATGAAGAAATTTAAAAAATGAATGAATTAACAATATTCATATTGTATGTGTGTGCGTGTGTGTTTAAATAAAGTCATGAGTATTAAATGTAAATATTTTTGTTTTTCTAAATCATTTTTTTTTTCTCCTTTTAATATTTCATTTATACATTTGCAAAATGTGTTTATCAAATACAGTAATTAATTTACAATATATATATATATATATATATATATGGAACATAAAAATAACAAAAAACAGAAATAAAATGAAAACATAAACTGTGTGATGATGTTACCGTGTTGAAGGCAGACAAACATCGGCAGAGGTGTACAACGGCGTCTGGCTTGAAACGAGGTAGTGAAGTCGCGGGAAAGGAACGAGATTCATTGTGATTTCATTGAGGTCAACATTGAGAGATCCCTCGAACCTCGCTGAACTGCAACAGTTTCACAACACAGTCTGTATACTTTATATCAAACTGTTTATAACATTTCATTTGAGAGTCGAACTAGTTGCAGTCATTTTTAATGATTAAATTATACTTTTAATTTAATTTTTGTTCATGCAACTCAGTTAATTGATGTTTCTCTAATTAGTTTTATTTTGTTTCTTCATTCATTCAGTCATTCTCTCTCTCTCTCTCTCTCTCTCTCTCTCTCTCTCTCTCTCTCTCTCTCTCTCTCTCTCTCTCTCTCTCTCTCTCTCTCACACATACACACCCATTTGAAAAAGAGAAACTATATATAAGATACATACATAGATACAATTCACAAAATCAAACACATTATAATCTCCTGAATTATTCATAACATTCAAAAGAAAATAAATGAAATAATAATATTATTAATCTTTCAAAATAACTATTGAATATTATAAATATACATCTGTAAATAGTAATAATTATAACAATGACATTATAATAAAAGTAACTAACAGTAACAATGACAACTTCAACTGCTAAGTAAAAATAAAAAACAGGTTATTGCAATTATATTTTTCAAATAGACAACAACAACAACAACAACAACGATAATGACAATGACAATAATAATAATAATGATAATAAAAATAATGATAATGATGATGATGATAATAATAATGACAATAATGATAATAATAATAATAATAATAATAACAATAATAACTATTAATAATAAAAAATTAATAATAATGACAATTACCTAGTTAAATTAAGCAAAAGATTTGCCACGAGGTTGTTCATGCAGTCAAATGGTTTTTCATCTTTACCAGTCCCTCCCTGTCCACTGCTAATTTCACTTCCACTTTTTACTTGACCCGTAGCCGTGTACATCCGTTTTCCCGTTCTAACTGACGGCAGTGCCTGGGATATTTTGTTCACTATGTCTACCAGTGCCTGGAGCAATAAAAATAAAAAACGTAAAAAAAGTAAAAGTATTTGATCAATTTTATTTGTAAAAATAAAGTTTTAATGAATAAATGAAAGAATTATTAGTATTTAGATAATAAAACTATTCTGATTTAATAATAACCTAACTGATGCCTTCTTAAACTGGTGGGTGAATGGAAATTATTTTGTGGGTGAATTAAGGGTGATTGTCTTAATTCACTCCAAAAACAATGTTTCTAAGAATCTAAGTTGTAACATTACTTCATTTAAACATGAAATAAGTAAACAAAATTTTCTGTATTAAAATATATTGTCACCCACAGTTTTGTCAATATATTTCCAGGAATTTAAGAAAATCGGAATAAAATAAATACTTATAAAATAAATCAATTCTTTTTTTTTTTTGCACACATGACAATAACATGAAAATGATAAAAAAAACATAATTTTTTTTAGTCTTGGGTGAGTTACACTGAAATAGTTTAAGAAAACGCTGACCAAGACCACAAATTAAAGTTTACCTCCATTTGTTTTATTAAAAATAATTTCATGGGACCAATTTCAGACAAAGTCGAAGAAGACATTTTCAAATTATTTACTGTGTGTAAGTATAAAGGAATGAACAGGCAGAACAGTCCCATTTTTTGTGTAGGGGAGCAATCTTTAAACACCAACACAATAGGAAAATCATATAACTTCTATTTTCTATATTCAAGTCAAGTACACACAATCATGGAAGATAAAAGTTTAATAAGAATTTTGTTTTAAATGTAAGAACAAATCTATATGACTTATTTCAAATTGACCCCCACCCTTCATCAGGAACTGGGAAAAAAAAAGCTTCTAATAATTACCTGGTTTTCTATAGGAAGAACACAGTCTGCATGTTCAGTCAGCTCCCTCATAGCAAGTACAGTGTTGTAAGGGGAGGTAATTACGTCATCTTCTGCTGATGGATAAACAGCAGTGACAAACCTGTTAACAAAAGTCTATAACTCTTAACACTGTCTTCACAGAGAGAGAGAGAGAGAGAGAGAGAGAGAGAGAGAGAGAGAGAGAGAGAGAGAGAGAGAGAGAGAGAGAGAGAGAGAGAGAGAGAGAGAGAGAGAGAGAGAGAGAGAGAGAGAGAGGGGTTATGAAACAGAAGGACGTGACTGGGAAAGAGAGAAATAGAAAGCTAAAAAATCACCTGTACACATCTGGATATTCATCCTCCAAGAGATTTAAAATGTAAGTACCAACACCTGACCCCGTTCCTATATAAGCAGATAATTAACAAATTAATTAGTAATAGTAATGAATATTATTTTAAAAATATTGTTTTACAAATATTTTTTTTAATTAAACATTATTATTTTATTTATCTATCTATCTATCTATCTATCTATGTATATATATATATATATATATATATATATATATATATATATATGGTAATGTTTTCGTATTATGCAGACGAATACTTGCGCTCTCTTTGTCGAGCACGGTTTCGTAGAAATAGTGCTGTCGCATTCATTTTCGTTTGATTATGAATCGCTAGAGCTAAAAATAGAATTTTAACTGCTAATGCAATTTACTCCCCGACCATTAATATCAAATAAAATATATTTTACTCATACATTCTTGATTAATTAATTAACTTTTGTTAACAATTTTTTTATTTTATTTATCTGTTATCATACGGTATTATGAATTCTGTTGCCATTAAAAATATAATTACTATGACATCTAGTAGGAAGTAAATGGAACAGCGGGAATTACCCCGGAAGAAGAAAGAAGGAGTACATCACGCGCCAATTTAGCAACAAACATCATGTCTTCGATGGGGTCGCAGTTTCTTCGTTCGAAAATTGAAGACGATCATTTAACGTGTCCTATTTGTATGTGTCCTTTCACAAAGCCTAAAGCGTTACCATGTCTTCATTCATTTTGTGAGGGCTGTTTACGTGACTACGTGGAAAGTAGAGGATTTTCAGAAGGGTCATTTCCGTGTATGGTTTGTCGAAAAGAAACGCAGATGCCTGAAATCGGCGTGCAAGGTTTTCCGGACAATCATTTTGTTTCCAGTCTGTCAGATACTGTAAATTTGTCCAAAAATAAACCCGCAGTCCCGCCACAGCCGGTAACTCAACCCGCACCAAAACCGAAACCAAGGAAGAGTTTGAATAACAATGTCACAAATGGCGCGACTGCTGTTTGTTCGGGAACCGGCAGTGTTAAAGATTTACCAGCCGTCCATTCTGAATTTAAACGATATTCACCCGGACTTTACCCAGAACTGCCCAATCCAGATGACTTTAACCCTCCGCCATATCCAGAACCGGAAAAAGTCGAATGTACAGTAGGGTTGATTCTGAGATTTGGCCACTATGGACACGGAATAGGCAGCTTGTTTAAACCGTTTGGCTTGACAGTGGGTAAAAACGGCGAAATTATTGTGTCTGATCATGGTGGAAATAGAATTCTGTTATACAGCAGTGATGGAAATCTTGTACAGAAAATTGTGTGTGACTGTGCAGTGAACGGGTTGGCAGTTACAAACAAGAACAACATTTTAATGGCAGTAGTAGATAAGGCCAAATCTACGATTTTGCGTGTTTATTCAATGGCTGGACACTGTCTTGCTGAACACGGAGAGCATTATCGTTTTGAAAAACCCTGCGGCGTGGCAGTCATGCACTCGGGCCACACTGTAGTCACGGGTTTGGAAAGTATGTGTGTTTACGTTCTGACGGACCAGTATAAACTGTCGCTGAAATTCGGTCGAAAAGGATCTGGCGATGAACGATTTCTCGCGCCGTATTTTATCGCGACAGATTCGAAAGATCACGTCATTGTGTCCGACAGAGAAAACTCGTGCATTCAGATGTTCAATTCTGTTGGGAAGTTCAAACGACGATTCGGGGTACAAGGGTCGTCACATGACCAGCTGTTTCACCCAATGGGGGTGTGCGTCGACAAACACGACAACATCATCGTTGCTGACAGCGATAATCACAGAGTGGAACTTTTTAACAACAAAGGAAAATACATTGCATCGATTGTCAAGTTTATACAGAACATTGGTCCAGACGTGAAACCTTTAAATGTTGCCATGACAACTGATAACAATGTCGTGGTTCTTTTAACAGGGCCTCAGTTTGCAGAAATCAGAGTGTACCGGAACAAAGTTTAGGACTAAATGACACTGCAATTTCGGACCCAGTCTCAACATTTTTTTTTTTTTTTGTTTTGTTTTGTTAAGTATAAATAACAACGTTATTATCATGTTGATTAAAGAAAACAGCCTCACTTTGTTGACATATAAAGTGATTATTTGCCTTTTCTTATTTTTAAACAGTTAATATTGATGTCTTTGCAACACACTGGTACTATACAGAATCTTACAAAAATGTTTTCAGGTAATTTTTAGATCTGCTGATTGTTTGAAATAAACTGAAAAGAACTGAAATTCTAAAAATGATTCGTTATTTCTGTCCTAATTTTAATATTTTAGTTTATTAAGTGAAATAACTGTAATAAATACTAATCAAAATGATTGAATTTGTAAAATAGGCAAACACACAGAAGCATTGGGTTTTATTTGTACAACAATTCATCCGCTTAAGTAAAAGCACATCTTCAAACAATATAAAAATCTGTATCATTTGAAATTTTGTTTACAAATAATTATGGAGTTAAAAAATTGTAAATTCAAAGTAAATTTTAAAAATAGTTTTGGAGTTTAAGATACTAATGTTAAATAAATTTTACAGCTAATTATGGAGCTTAACATACTAACATTAAAATAAATTTTACAGATAATTTAGAACTATTTTTATGATATGTTTACAAAGACTTTGGACTTGTTAATCATGTTGTCTGATTTGTTGAATGACATTAAAACTAAAAATACATTTTTCATTAACTTTTAAATCACTTTGTTACTCAGATTTGTGATGTGGGTTTAAACTTTTATTTAGAAAATATGCAAACTGAATTTGTGAACGTCATTGTATTCATATAATAATATTATTATATTTAGAAGCATCTAGATTTTGTTTTGTTGTGAAACAAATTCTCTTTCGCATACAGATGAATTATTTTATGCTAATTGTCAGGTTTAGTCAAAACTGTTAATGATGAAGAAGATGTGTACATGTATTAAACTTATGTACAAGTTAATGTCAACTGTGATGAAATGACCAATTAATTAAAATGTCTGTAATTCTCAATTTACCAATGTTTTATTTATTAATTAAATTTTGTAAAGATTAATATGAGCTGCGGTGTGACCAATTCTTAAAAAATATATCTGTAATTATGAATTATCAATGCTTTAATTATTAATTAAATAACACAAATGTATAATTATGAATATTATTAATGATTTATTAATTTTATTTTTTTACTTGCTGCAAATTGTTATGAAAGTATTAATTGTTTGTTTATGCAGTGCTATCACTATGTGTTTTGTGGATTATATTGGTACATAAAATATGCATAAAATTGTTCTTTAATATTAAACAGTAAAACCTGGCTTTTGTAGGCACCTTGGTATACCAATCCATTTTTCCAAGTCTCATGCAGCCTTTCTATGATATCTCATGATGTCTACATTTCCCGTCCAATACTATAATTTCTATAACTTTGCTTTTGTAAATTTGTATTTAAAAAAAAGAGGAATATTTGTATTTAATTATCTTTCTTCTTTATATATATGAATTCCACTAAGATAAGAATATTCAGCATTATTTATTTCATTGTTGAAGGCTACATATAGATAGTTTAATGTATAATTATATTATATAATTTAGTTTTTTTAATATATATATATGAATATATGTATATATGTACATGTATATGTTTTCGATCTAAAAACAGAAAAGTTTCCTTTATTTATATATAATTTTGCTGTTAATTTAAATTTATATTCTTTGATGTCCTGTACTTTAAGAGAAATACTAATTAAATAACAGTAATTAGTTTTGATCTGTAAACTAGAATATAGAAGTTGTCACATACAGATAATAAAATTTAGGTTGAACTATACATTTTAAAACAGACCTTTGGTGATAAAAAAGATTAGTTTAAATATCTTTTCTGCATACTTCCAAATTATGTTTTATTAGATTTAGTGCTATCCAGTTTTAATAGCAAAATAAACAAACAAATTAGTGCAATAAAATATATTGTAGCATCCATTTTTCATACTTTACATGTAGATCACGCTAAAAGTTTTTATTTTTTTTGTTATAAATGTTAAACAGCACAAAATAGTCTGCCATGTGCATTTTAAAGTCAAAATTCTAGTTAAAAAGGTAAAATGACAGCAATAAAATGTTTTGTAATTAAAATACTGCTGATATACTAAACCTTTAATAGGTTATGTCTGTTATTAATACTAGTTATGTAAACAACATATCTATATGTAATGTATGTGTAAATGTATATACGTTTACATGTGTTTTATATCATAATTTATTTAAATTTTGTTTGCTGGTCAGTGGTTGGTTTTGAAATTGTTTTATAATTTGCTTTGAAATAAAATTATAATTTGATTTACTTCGTTTGTTATTTTTTTTCATATATTTCTTTTTTATTTAATATGTCTTGTGTTGAATTTTCAAGAAACATCAATTAAAATTGAAATCCAAATATTGTTTACCGCTCATCAATTAGTGCATCTACAACTCTTTTTGTTTTAAACTTTGCTCTAAATACAATTCAGATATGATACACTTTCAAGATTTTTATTGTTTCATAGCTACATTTTATACTGATTTATTATTTATTTATTTGTTTACTTATTTATTTATCTATTTTTAGAAAATATAGCACAGTAAATGAAATAAATGAACAAAATGTATATTTAATAATGAAGTTCTGATTAATATTAAATTACTAATGAATATTATTGTTAAAGTACTGAAGAATATTTATTGTTATTAAAGTACTACAGATGGAATTTTAGCTGTTTGATGACAATTTATATTTTTGGTTTGACAAATTTTGACATTAGTTTACAATGGTTAGATGTACACATAAAGTTATATTTCCAGCTAATTTGTTTTGAAGCTATTCTTTGATAAGTAGAAATTATTTGTTATTATAATGTATAAAAATATAAGAAGATGGCCATTTTACCATCTTGCTCATATTACAATTTACAGTTGATAGGAAACAGAAAAAAAATAACAAAAAAGACTAAGAAATGAAAAACCTAAATGACTGATAAGAAAAACTGCCTAATAAATTTAAAAGAATTTTTTTTTATTTTGGAACCCCCAAAAAATATATATAGATATTTCTCTCCAGTTTCTTTACTAACTTTAGATACATTTTTAACATTAAAGAAGTTTGGTAAATTACCAACTTGCTGATAGAAATATTGTATCTGTGTTTATAAATAGAAATATTGTATCTGTGTTTTTAAACAGAAGTATTGTATCTGTGTTTATAAACAGAAGTATTGTATCTGTGTTTAGAAATAGAAATATTGTATCTGTGTTTATAAACAGAAGTATTGTATCTGTGTTTATAAACAGAAATATTGTATCTGTGTTTATAAACAGAAGTATTGTATCTGTGTTTATAAACAGAAGTATTGTATCTGTGTTTATAAACAGAAGTATTGTATCTGTGTTTATAAACAGAAGTATTGTATCTGTGTTTATAAACAGAAGTATTGTATCTGTGTTTATAAACAGAAGTATTGTATCTGTGTTTATAAATAGAAATATTGTATCTGTGTTTATAAACAGAAGGATTGTATCTGTGTTTATAAACAGAAGGATTGTATCTGTGTTTATAAACAGAAGTATTGTATCTGTGTTTATAAACAGAAGTATTGTATCTGTGTTTTTAAACAGAAACATTTTACCGTGTTTTACATAAAGAAAATGTAACATACCTCCACCCATGGAATGGATTAAGAAAAAACACTGCAAACAGTCACAGAACTCTGCAGCGTGTCGAATTGTCTCAGAGAGCGTCTCGCGATACTGACTTCCATACACTTTGTGTCCTACTGCCCTGAATTAAGTAAGTATCAGTGGTACAACCTTTATATTTAGTATCTTACTATATCCTAAATTAATCAATAAATAGAACTGTTAATGTGACTTCCATGTGTACCGTTATACAATTTACATGGCTATATGAAATAATTAGTAATAAATAATTTCCATGTTTAGTATCTTAATGTCCTAAATTAAATAAGAAATAGCTTCAGTGATAGTTTCCATACATTTAGTATCAACTTCATTACATTAAAAGTATTATACTGTTCTGAAATAACAAATGGTATTAATGGTACAAATTCCATAAATTTAGTACCCTACTGTTCTAAATTAAATAATACTATCATTAATACAACTTCCATTCTTTTATTACACTAAATAACAGATAGTATAAATTATACCATACAGTGGAAGTTATAAAATGTCTTTCTTTTTAATTAGGATTAGGAAAAATGATTGAAACTTTAAAAAAAAAGGAGATAATTTGAGGAATAAAAAGTATAAAAGTTATCATTATTGATGTTTTGTTTTTACCAGTTATTTCCCGATCCAGACACATCAGTGAGCAGCTGTCTGAAATCAAAGACTTCCTTCAATGGTCCCTTCATAATTTCACTGACCACACCCTCCTCCATATCAACCAACACAGCCTGTGGGTAACAGAATAAAATATTACAAACATCTGCTAACAATAACTACTCCCTTACTGTCAAATAATAATCACTAGCTGTAATGGATTTAATGAATATGTATTAGCACCTGTTATTATTCATATTTATACGGTCACGAATACTTAATGGTTTATGTTACAATTTCCAACAAGTCAGTTTTAACATGCAATTTTGCTTAGGCATGACAACACATACCTATGTTTTTAATAAAATATCATAGGAGAGCAATAATATTGAACTACCCTTATAATAAATGACTATATTAAGAAGGCAGAAATATTTTTACATTACAAATTTATAAATATCTTAACTGAATAATAAGAAAATAGACTAACGTTAAATTTTTTTTTTTTTTTAAATGAATTTTGATTTAAAATAAAAATACAAAATAATAAATAAATTTATAAAAAAGTGGTCACCCTTGCTTTCAGTGATCGGATTTTGCCTTTTCCCGTTCCAACTGGAATGTCTGCTGGATCGTCATAACGACTATCAACATTGCGAAAAAAGCTGGAAACTGGTTCGTCATAAATTCCATTCTGAAAAATGATTACAGATAAAAATATTTTATTTATTTTTATTATTAATGATTGTCATAGAAAGACACACACACACACACACACACACACAAAAATATCCCAGTATTTAAAAGTAGAAGAAAATAATAATGGTTTCACTAGAAGACTTTATAATGTATTAAATATTTCTGCTTTATTTACCTTGTTAACAGCTGCATGTTCTCGTAATGCCAAATCCCAAAAGCGGCATCCAATCTGGTTACCACACTGCCCAACTGAAATATTTCAAAAGTATAAATAAATTAAAATTCTGATGATTCTAGATATTGTTTCATTATTTTTCAGTATATAGTATTAAAGAAAAAAATAAAAATAAAAAAAAGAAAAAGAAAAAAAAAAAAAAAAGATTAATATATTGTGTCTTTAGTGAAACACATACCTTGTACAACAATAGACTGTGTCATCTTAAAATAATAATTTTATTGATATAATGTTTCATAACTGGCGTAATTTCTATCATTTGATGTTATATCCATAATTATGTCACAACGTGTTTTCAGCGGATGTTGACATATTAAGAGTAACTAGCACGATAGAGTTGTCTTCCCTTCGGCTCTGGTTATTAATACGAAACCGTAGTAAAAGAAAAGAAACAAAGAACAAGAATACTTGTTTTACGTTCCTCACAAACACACAAATAAACGAACACACACACACACATATACAGATACATATATGCTCACACATAATTTGCACATATATCTGACCCTATAAATATATCATATTTATTTATTTCATTACGTTTCCGGATTGACATGAATATATTACGTCAATAATGTAATGACGTCACTCACCGTGTATCACTGCTGGGGAAAGGTTGAAAATAAGGCAGTGTGTAATGGAAATACTCTAATTTCACCATCGTAAGAAAAAATTTCGAATAAGGTAAAGAAAAATTATATTTTTCTAACTTAAAAGAGAATATCTTTTATTTAAACACCGAATTTTTTGAAACTCTATGTTCTTATGGTCGCATTGTCTACATTTCCAAGTCTCGCTGATTTCCCTTTGGAATACGTATCTCTGTACCTGTTTGTCTTTTAGTAAGCGAGGACTGTCTTTGTAGTTTAGTTAGTGTGGATGTGTGGTTGTCTTTTATTTAGTGTGGATGTGTGTGTTTGTCTTTTATTTAGTATGGATGGGTGGTTGTCTTTTATTTAGTCTGGATGTGTGGTTGTCTTTTATTTAGTCTGGATGTGTGGTTGTCTTTTATTTAGTGTGAATGTGTGGTTGTCTTTTATTTAGTGTGGTTGTCTTTTATTTAGTCTGGATGTGTGTTTGTCTTTTATTTAGTGTGGATGTGTGGTTGTCTTTTATTTAGTGTGGATGTGTGGTTGTCTTTTATTTAGTGTGGATGTGTGGTTGTCTTTTATTTAGTGTGGATGTGTGTTTGTCTTTTATTTAGTGTGGATGTGTGGTTGTCTTTTATTTAGTGTGGATGTGTGGTTGTCTTTTATTTAGTGTGGATGTGTGGTTGTCTTTTATTTAGTGTGGATGTGTGGTTGTCTTTTATTTAGTGTGGTTGTCTTTTATTTAGTGTGGTTGTCTTTTATTTAGTGTGGATGTGTGGTTGTCTTTTATTTAGTGTGGATGTGTGGTTGTCTTTTATTTAGTGTGGATATCTTTTATTTAGTGTGGATGTGTGGTTGTCTTTTATTTAATGTCGATATGTGGCTCTCTTTTATTTAGTGTGGATGTGTGGTTGTCTTTTATTTAGTGTGGATGTGTGGTTGTCTTTTATTTAGTGTGGATGTGTGGATGTCTTTTTTTAGTGTATTTAGTGTGGATGTGTGGTTGTCTTTTATTTAGTGTGGATGTGTGGTTGTCTTTTATTTAGTGTGGATGTGTGGTTGTCTTTTATTTAGTGTGGATGTGTGGTTCTCTTTTATTTAGTATGGATGTGTGGTTGTCTTTTATTTAGTGTGGATGTGTGGTTGTCTTTTATTTAGTGTGGATGTGTGGTTGTCTTTTATTTAGTGTGGATGTGTGGTTGTCTTTTATTTAGTGTGGATGTGTGGTTGTCTTTTATTTAGTGTGGATGTGTGGTTGTCTTTTATTTAGTATGGATGTGTGGTTGTCTTTTATTTAGTGTGGATGTGTGTTTGTCTTTTATTTAGTGTGGATGTGTGGTTGTCTTTTATTTAGTGTGTGGATGTGTATTTGTCTTTTATTTAGTGTGGATGTGTGGTTGTCTTTTATTTAGTGTGGATGTGTGGTTGTCTTTTATTTAGTGTGGATGTGTGGTTGTCTTTTATTTAGTGTGGATGTGTGGTTGTTTTTATTTAGTGTGGATGTGTGGTTGTCTTTTATTTAGTGTGGATGTGTGGTTGTCTTTTATTTAGTGTGGATGTGTGGTTTGTTTTTTTATTTAGTGTGGATGTGTGGTTGTTTTTTTATTTAGTGTGGATGTGTGGTTGTCTTTTATTTAGTGTGGATGTGTGGTTGTCTTTTATTTAGTGTGGATGTGTGGTTGTCTTTTATTTAGTGTGGATGTGTGGTTTGTCTTTTATTTAGTGTGGATGTGTGGTTGTCTTTTTATTTAGTGTGGATGTGTGGTTGTCTTTTATTTAGTGTGGATGTGTGTGGTTGTCTTTTATTTAGTGTGGATGTGTGGTTGTCTTTTATTTAGTGTGGATGTGTGGTTGTCTTTTATTTAGTGTGGATGTGTGGTTGTTTTATTTTTATTTAGTGTGGATGTGTGGTTTCTCTTTATTTAGTGGATGGATTTAGTGTGGTTGTCTTTTATTTGTTTGTCTTTTTATTTAGTGTGGATGTGTGGTTGTCTTTTATTTAGTGTGGATGTGTGGTTGTCTTTTATTTAGTGTGGATGTGTGGTTGTCTTTTATTTAGTGTGGATGTGTGGTTGTCTTTTATTTAGTGTGGATGTCTTTTATTTAGTGTGGATGTGTGGTTGTCTTTTATTTAGTGTGGATGTGTGGTTGTCTTTTATTTAGTGTGGATGTGTGGTTGTCTTTTATTTAGTGTGGATGTGTGTTTGTCTTTTATTTAGTGTGGATGTGTGGTTGTCTTTTTATTTAGTGTGGATGTGTGGTTGTCTTTTATTTAGTGTGGATGTGTGGTTGTCTTTTATTTAGTGTGGATGTGTGGTTGTCTTTTATTTAGTGTGGATGTGTGGTTGTCTTTTATTTAGTGTGGATGTGTGGTTGTCTTTTTATTTAGTGTGGATGTGTGGTTGTCTTTTATTTAGTGTGGATGATTTGTGTGGTTGTCTTTTATTTAGTGTGGATGTGTGTTTTGTTTTTTATTTAGTGTGGATGTGTGGTTGTCTTTTATTTAGTGTGGATGTGTGGTTGTCTTTTATTTAGTGTGGATGTGTGTTTGTCTTTTATTTTGTGGATGTGGATGTCTTTTTTTTATTTTAGTGTGGATGTGTGGTTGTCTTTTATTTTTGGATGTGTGGATGTCTTTTATTTAGTGTGGTGGATTGTGTGGATGTCTTTTTATTTAGTGTGGATGTGTGGTTGTCTTTTATTTTGGTGTTTGTCTTTTTATTTAGTGTGGATGTGTGTTTGTTGTTTTTTTATTTAGTGTGGATGTCTTTTATTTTGTGGATGTTTTTTTTATTTGTGGATGTGTGTTTGTCTTTTATTTAGTGTGGATGTGTTTTGTCTTTTTATTTAGTGTGGATGTGTGGTTGTCTTTTATTTAGTGTGGATGTGTGGTTGTCTTTTATTTAGTGTGGATGTGTGGTTGTCTTTTATTTAGTGTGGATGTGTGTTTGTCTTTTATTTAGTGTGGATGTGTGGTTTGTCTTTTATTTAGTGTGGATGTGTGGTTGTCTTTTTTATTTAGTGTGGATTTGTGTGGTTGTCTTTTATTTATTTGTGGATGTGTGGTTTGTGGATTTTTTTATTTAGTGTGGATGTGTGGTTGTCTTTTATTTAGTGTGGATGTGTGGTTGTCTTGTGGTTGTCTTTTATTTAGTGTGGATGTGGTTGTCTTTTATTTAGTGTGGATGTGTGGTTGTCTTTTATTTAGTGTGGATGTGTGGTTGTCTTTTATTTAGTGTGGATGTGTGGTTGTCTTTTATTTAGTGTGGATGTCTTTTATTTAGTGTGGATGTGTGGTTGTCTTTTATTTAGTGTGGATGTGTGGTTGTCTTTTATTTAGTGTGGATGTGTGGTTGTCTTTTATTTAGTGTGGATGTGGATGGTTCTTTTTTATTTAGTGTGGATGTGTGGTTGTCTTTTATTTTTGGATGTGTGTTGTCTTTTATTTTGTGTGGTTGTGTCTTTTATTTAGTGTGGATGTGTGGTTGTCTTTTATTTAGTGTGGATGTGTGGTTGTCTTTTATTTAGTGTGGATGTGTGGTTGTCTTTTATTTAGTGTGGATGTGTGTTGTTGTCTTTTATTTAGTGTGGATGTGTGTTTGTCTTTTTTATTTAGTGTGGATGTGTGGTTGTCTTTTATTTAGTGTGGATGTGTGGTTGTCTTTTATTTAGTGTGGATGTGTGTTTGTCTTTTATTTAGTGTGGATGTGTGGTTGTCTTTTATTTAGTGTGGATGTGTGGTTGTCTTTTATTTAGTGTGGATGTGTGGTTGTCTTTTATTTAGTGTGGATGTGTTTTGTCTTTTATTTAGTGTGGATGTGTGGTTGTCTTTTATTTAGTGTGGATGTGTGTTTGTCTTTTATTTAGTGTGGATGTGTGGTTGTCTTTTATTTAGTGTGGATGTGTGGTTGTCTTTTATTTAGTGTGGATGTGTGGTTGTCTTTTATTTAGTGTGGATGTGTGTTTGTTTTTTAGTTTAGTGTGGATTTAGTGTGGTGTTGTTTTTTTTTTTTAGTGGATGTGATGTCTTTTTATTTAGTGTGGATGTGTGGTTGTCTTTTATTTTAGTGTGGATGTGTGTTTGTCTTTTATTTAGTGTGGATGTGGTTGTCTTTTATTTAGTGTGGATGTGTGTGTTCTTTTATTTAGTGTGGATGTGTGGTTGTCTTTTATTTAGTGTGGATGTGTGGTTTGTCTTTTATTTAGTGTGGATGTGTGGTTGTTTTTTTTTATTGTGGATGTGTGGTTGTCTTTTTTTATTTAGTGTGGATGTGTGGTTGTCTTTTTATTGGAGTGTGGTTGTCTTTTATTTGTGGATGTGTGTTTGTCTTTTATTTAGTGTGGATGTGTGTTTTGTCTTTTATTTTGGATGTGTGGTTGTCTTTTTATTTAGTGTGGTTGTTTTTCTTTTTATTTTTATGTGTGGTTGTTTTTTATTTAGTGTTGTCTTTTATTTAGTGTGGATGTGTGGTTGTCTTTTTTATTTAGTGTGGATGTGTGGTTGTCTTTTATTTAGTGTGGATGTGTGGATGTGTGGTTTTTTTATTTAGTGTGGATGTGTGTTTGTCTTTTTATTTAGTGTGTGGATCTTTTGTGTGTTTGTCTTTCTTTTTAGTGTGGATGTGTATTTTGTCTTTTATTTAGTGTGGATGTGTGTTGTCTTTTTATTTCTTGTGGTGTGGATGTCTTTCTTTTTTATTTAGTGTGGATGTGTGGTTGTCTTTTTTATTTAGTGTGGATGTGTGGTTGTCTTTTATTTTTGGATGTGTGTGTTTTATTTTTTTTGGATGTGTGGTTGTTTTTTTATTTAGTGTGGATGTGTTTTGTTTTTTTTTAGTGTGGATGTGTGTTTGTCTTTTATTTAGTTGGATGTGTGGTTGTCTTTTTATTTAGTGTGGATGTGTGTGTTGTTTTTTATTTAGTGTGGATGTGTGTTTGTCTTTTATTTAGTGTGTGATTTGTCTTTTATTTGTGATGTTTTGTCTTTTATTTAGTGTGGATGTGTGTCTTTATTTTTGGTTGTCTTTTATTTAGTGTAGATGTATGTTTTCTTTTTTAGTTTAGGTGTGTGTTTGTGTTTTTTATTTAGTGTGGATGTGTTTTTTTATTTAGTGTAGGTGTGTGTTGTCTTTTATTTAGTGTGGATGTGTGTTTTGTCTTTTTTATTTAGTGTGGATGTGTGTTTGTCTTTTTATTTAGTGTGGATGTTTTGTCTTTTATTTGTGTGATGTGTTTTTTTTTATTTAGTGTGGGTGTGTGTTTGTCTTTTTTTTAGTGTGGATGTGTATTTTTCTTTTATTTAGTGTGGTGTGTTTATGTCTTTTTTTAGTGTTTTATTTAGTTTAGTGTGTGTGTGTTTTTTTTTTTTTATTTAGTGTAGGTGTGTATTTGTTTTTTTTATTTAGTGTGTGTGTGTTTTTATTTTTATTTTAGTGTAGGTGTATTTGTCTTTTTAGTTAGGTGTTTGTTGTTTGTCTTTTAGTTAGTGTGGGTGTGTATTTGTCTTTTATTTTAGTGTGGATGTGTATTTATCTTTTTAGTTAGTGTTTTTTTTTTTAGTTAGTGTGGGTGTATATTTGTCTTTTAGTTAGTGTGGGTGTATGTTTGTCTTTTAGTTAGTGGGTGTATCTTTTTATTGTGTATATTTATCTTTTATTTAGTGTAGGTGTATATTTATCTTTTAGTTAGTGTAGGTGTATATTTATCTTTTTATTTTGTAGGTGTATGTTTGTCTTTATCTTTTAGTGTAGGTGTATATTTATCTTTTATTTAGTGTGGTGTATTTTTTTTTTTTTTAGTGTAGGTATCTTTTTTAGTGTTTATTTATCTTTTTAGTTAGTGTGGTGTGTGTATTTATCTTTTAGTTAGTGTAGGTGTGTATTTATCTTTTAGTTAGTGTAGGTGTTATTTATCTTTTAGTTAGTGTAGGTGTATATTTATCTTTTAGTTAGTGTAGGTGTGTATTTATCTTTTAGTTAGTGTAGGTGTGTATTTATCTTTTAGTTTAGTGTGGGTGTGTATTTATCTTTTAGTTAGTGTAGGTGTATATTTATCTTTTAGTTAGTGTAGGTGTATATTTATCTTTTAGTTAGTGTAGGTGTATATTTATCTTTTAGTTAGTGTAGGTGTATATTTATCTTTTAGTTAGTGTAGGTGTATATTTATCTTTTAGTTAGTGTAGGTGTATATTTATCTTTTTTAGTTAGTGTAGGTGTGTATTTATCTTTTAGTTAGTGTAGGTGTGTATATTTATCTTTTAGTTAGTGTGGGTGTATATTTATCTTTTAGTTAGTGTGGGTGTATATTTATCTTTTTTAGTTAGTGTAGGTGTATATATTTATCTTTTAGTTAGTGTAGGTGTATATTTATCTTTTTAGTTAGTGTGGGTGTATATTTATCTTTTAGTTAGTGTAGGTGTGTATTTATCTTTTTAGTTAGTGTAGGTGTGTATTTATCTTTAGTTAGTGTTGGGTGTGTATTTATCTTTTTAGTTAGTGTAGGTGTGTATTTATCTTTTAGTTAGTGTAGGTGTATATTTATTTTTAGTTAGTGTAGGTGTATATTTATCTTTTAGTTAGTGTAGGTGTGTATTTATCTTTTAGTTAGTGTAGGTGTATATTTATCTTTTAGTTAGTGTAGGTGTATATTTATCTTTTAGTTAGTGTAGGTGTATATTTATCTTTTAGTTAGTGTAGGTGTATATTTATCTTTTAGTTAGTGTGTGTATTTTATCTTTTTAGTTAGTGTAGGTGTATATTTATCTTTTAGTTAGTGTAGGTGTATATTTATCTTTTTTAGTTAGTGTAGGTGTATATTTATCTTTTTAGTTAGTGTAGGTGTGTATATTTATCTTTTAGTTAGTGTAGGTGTATATTTATCTTTTAGTTAGTGTAGGTGTATATTTATCTTTTAGTTAGTGTAGGTGTATATTTATCTTTTAGTTAGTGTAGGTGTATATTTATCTTTTTTAGTTAGTGTAGGTGTATATTTATCTTTTTAGTTAGTGTAGGTGTATATTTATCTTTTAGTTAGTGTAGGGTGTATATTTATAGGTGTATATTTATTTAGTTAGTGTAGGTGTATATTTATCTTTTTAGTTAGTGTAGGTGTGTATTTATCTTTTAGTTAGTGTAGGTGTATATTTATCTTTTTAGTTAGTGTAGGTGTATATTTATCTTTTAGTTAGTGTAGGTGTATATTTATCTTTTAGTTAGTGTAGGTGTATATTTATCTTTTAGTTAGTGTAGGTGTATATTTATCTTTTAGTTAGTGTAGGTGTGTATTTATCTTTTAGTTAGTGTAGGTGTATATTTATCTTTTAGTTAGTGTAGGTGTGTATTTATCTTTTAGTTAGTGTAGGTGTATATTTATCTTTTTTAGTTGTGTAGGTGTGTATTTATCTTTTTAGTTAGTGTAGGTGTGTATTTATCTTTTAGTTAGTGTAGGTGTATATTTATCTTTTAGTTAGTGTAGGTGTATATTTATCTTTTAGTTAGTGTAGGTGTATATTTATCTTTTTTAGTTAGTGTAGGTGTATATTTATCTTTTTTAGTTAGTGTAGGTGTGTATTTATCTTTTAGTTAGTGTAGGTGTATATTTATCTTTTTTAGTTAGTGTAGGTGTGTATTTATCTTTTAGTTAGTGTAGGTGTATATTTATCTTTTTAGTTAGTTAGGTGTGTATTTATCTTTTAGTTAGTGTGGGTGTATATTTATCTTTTTAGTTAGTGTAGGTGTATATTTATCTTTTAGTTAGTGTAGGTGTATATTTATCTTTTAGTTAGTGTAGGTGTATATTTATCTTTTAGTTAGTGTGGTGTGTATTTATCTTTTAGTTAGTGTAGGTGTGTATTTATCTTTTTAGTTAGTGTAGGTGTATATTTATCTTTTAGTTAGTGTGGGTGTATATTTATCTTTTAGTTAGTGTAGGTGTATATTTATCTTTTAGTTAGTGTAGGTGTGTATTTATCTTTTTTCTTTTAGTTAGTGTAGGTGTATATTTATCTTTTAGTTAGTGTAGGTGTGTATTTATCTTTTAGTTAGTGTAGGTGTGTATTTAGTTAGTTAGTGTGGTTATTTATTTTTTAGTTAGTGTAGGTGTATATTTATCTTTTAGTTAGTGTAGGTGTATATTTATCTTTTATTTAGTGTAGGTGTGTATTTATTCTTCTTTTAGTTGGGTGTGTAGGTGTGTATTTATATTTATCTTTTAGTTAGTGTAGGTGTGTATTTATCTTTTAGTTAGTGTAGGTGTGTATTTATCTTTTAGTTAGTGTAGGTGTGTATTTATCTTTTAGTTAGTGTAGGTGTGTATTTATCTTTTAGTTAGTGTGGGTGTGTATTTATCTTTTAGTTAGTGTAGGTGTGTATTTATCTTTTAGTTAGTGTAGGTAGGTGTATTTATCTTTTTAGTTAGTGTAGGTGTGTATTTATCTTTTAGTTAGTGTGGGTGTGTATTTATCTTTTTTAGTTAGTGTAGGTGTGTATTTATCTTTTAGTTAGTGTAGGTGTGTATTTATCTTTTAGTTAGTGTAGGTGTGTATTTATCTTTTAGTTAGTGTAGGTGTGTATTTATCTTTTAGTTAGTGTAGGTGTGTATTTATCTTTTAGTTAGTGTAGGTGTGTATTTATCTTTTTAGTTAGTGTAGGTGTGTATTTATCTTTTAGTTAGTGTAGGTGTGTATTTATCTTTTTAGTTAGTGTAGGTGTGTATTTATTTTAGTTAGTGTTTTATCTTTTAGTGTAGGTGTGTATTTATCTTTTAGTTAGTGTAGGTGTGTATTTATCTTTTTTTAGTTAGTGTAGGTGTGTATTTATCTTTTAGTTAGTGTAGGTGTGTATTTATCTTTTAGTTAGTGTAGGTGTATATTTATCTTTTAGGTGTGTATTTATCTTTTAGTTAGTGTAGGTGTGTATTTATCTTTTTAGTTAGTGTAGGTGTGTATTTATCTTTTAGTTAGTGTAGGTGTATATTTATTTTAGTTAGTGTAGGTGTGTATTTATCTTTTTTAGTTAGTGTAGGTGTGTATTTATCTTTTAGTTAGTGTAGGTGTGTATTTATCTTTTAGTTAGTGTAGGTGTGTATTTATCTTTTAGTTAGTGTAGGTGTGTATTTATCTTTTAGTTAGTGTAGTGTAGGTGTGTATATTTATCTTTTAGTTAGTGTAGGTGTATATTTATCTTTTAGTTAGTGTAGGTGTGTATTTATCTTTTAGTTAGTGTAGGGTATATTTATCTTTTAGTTTAGTGTAGGTGTGTATTTATCTTTTAGTTAGTGTAGGTGTGTATTTATCTTTTAGTTAGTGTAGGTGTATATTTATAGTGTAGGTTTATTTATCTTTAGTTAGTGTAGGTGTGTATTTATCTTTTAGTTAGTGTAGGTGTGTATTTATCTTTTAGTTAGTGTAGGGTGTATATTTATCTTTTAGTTAGTGTAGGTGTGTATTTATCTTTTATCTTTTAGTGTAGGTGTGTATTTATCTTTTTAGTTAGTGTAGGTGTGTATTTATCTTTTTAGTTAGTGTAGGTGTATATTTATCTTTTAGTTAGTGTAGGTGTGTATTTATCTTTTAGTTAGTGTAGGTGTGTATTTATCTTTTAGTTAGTGTAGGTGTATATTTATCTTTTAGTTAGTGTAGGTGTGTATTTATCTTTTAGTTAGTGTAGGTGTGTATTTATCTTTTAGTTAGTGTAGGTGTATATTTATCTTTTAGTTAGTGTAGGTGTGTATTTATCTTTTAGTTAGTGTAGGTGTGTATTTATCTTTTAGTTAGTGTAGGTGTATATTTATTCTTCTTTTAGTTTAGTTTTAGGTGTGTGTATTTATTTTTTTAGTGTGTGTAGGTGTGTATTTATCTTTTAGTTAGTGTTTATATTTATCTTTTAGTTAGTGTTAGGTGTGTATTTATCTTTTAGTTAGTGTAGGTGTATATTTATCTTTTAGTTAGTGTAGGTGTGTATTTATCTTTTAGTTAGTGTAGGTGTGTATTTATCTTTTAGTTAGTGTAGGTGTATATTTATCTTTTTTAGTTAGTGTAGGTGTGTATTTATCTTTTAGTTAGTGTAGGTGTATATTTATCTTTTAGTTAGTGTAGGTGTGTATTTATCTTTTAGTTAGTGTAGGTGTATATTTATCTTTTAGTTAGTGTAGGTGTATATTTATCTTTTAGTTAGTGTAGGTGTGTATTTATCTTTTAGTTAGTGTAGGTGTGTATTTATCTTTTAGTTAGTGTAGGTGTATATTTATCTTTTAGTTAGTTAGG
This sequence comes from Chrysomallon squamiferum, assembly GCA_012295275.1. Lineage (NCBI taxonomy): Eukaryota > Metazoa > Mollusca > Gastropoda > Neomphalida > Peltospiridae > Chrysomallon > Chrysomallon squamiferum. Next base: position 20,100,217 of record CM022678.1, read on the forward strand.
TGTGTATTTATTTTATTTATATTTTATCTTTTAGTTAGTGTAGGTGTGTATTTATCTTTTTTAGTTAGTGTAGGTGTGTATTTATCTTTTAGTTAGTGTAGGTGTGTATTTATCTTTTTTTAGTTAGTGTAGGTGTGTATTTATCTTTTAGTTAGTGTAGGTGTATATTTATCTTTTTTAGTGTAGGTGTGTATTTATCTTTTTTAGTGTAGGTGTGTATTTATCTTTTAGTTAGTGTAGGTGTGTATTTATCTTTTAGTTAGTGTAGGTGTGTATTTATCTTTTAGTTAGTGTAGGTGTGTTATTTATCTTTTTTTTAGTGTAGGTGTGTATTTATCTTTTAGTTAGTGTAGGTATTTATCTTTTAGTTAGTGTAGGTGTGTATTTATCTTTTAGTTAGTGTGGGTGTGTATTTATCTTTTAGTTAGTGTGGGTGTGTATTTATCTTTTAGTTAGTGTGTAGGTGTGTATTTATCTTTTAGTTAGTGTAGGTGTATATTTATCTTTTAGTTAGTGTAGGTGTGTATTTATCTTTTAGTTAGTGTAGGTGTGTATTTATCTTTTTTAGTTAGTGTAGGTGTATATTTATCTTTTTTTAGTGTTAGGTGTGTATTTATCTTTTGTAGGTGTGTATTTATCTTTTAGTTAGTGTGGGTGTGTATTTATCTTTTTAGTTAGTGTAGGTGTGTATTTATCTTTTAGTTAGTGTAGGGTGTATATTTATCTTTTAGTTAGTGTAGGTGTGTTTATTTTATCTTTAGTTAGTGTAGGTGTGTATTTTCTTCTTTTAGTTAGTGTTATTTAGGTGTAGTTGTTTATTTATCTTTTTAGTTAGTGTATAGGTGTTTATTTATCTTTTAGTTAGTGTAGGTGTTTATTTATCTTTTTAGTTAGTGTAGGTGTTTATTTATCTTTTTAGTTAGTGTAGGTGTGTATTTATCTTTTAGTTAGTGTAGGTGTGTATTTATCTTTTAGTTAGTGTAGGTGTGTATTTATCTTTTTAGTTAGTGTAGGTGTGTATTTATCTTTTAGTTAGTGTAGGTGTGTATTTATTTTTTTAGTTAGTGTGGGTGTATTTATCTTTTAGTTAGTGTAGGTGTATATTTATCTTTTAGTTAGTGTAGGTGTGTATTTATCTTTTAGTTAGTGTAGGTGTGTATTTATCTTTTAGTTAGTGTAGGTGTGTATTTATCTTTTAGTTAGTGTGTGTATTTATTTTTATCTTTTTAGTTAGTGTAGGTGTGTATTTATCTTTTAGTTAGTGTAGGTGTGTATTTATCTTTTAGTTAGTGTAGGTGTGTATTTATCTTTTAGTTAGTGTAGGTGTGTATTTATCTTTTAGTTAGTGTAGGTGTGTATTTATCTTTTAGTTAGTGTTAGTGTGTATTTATCTTTTAGTTAGTGTAGGTGTGTATTTATCTTTTAGTTAGTGTAGGTGTGTATTTATCTTTTAGTTAGTGTAGGTGTGTATTTATCTTTTAGTTAGTGTAGGTGTATATTTATCTTTTAGTTAGTGTAGGTGTGTATTTATCTTTTAGTTAGTGTAGGTGTGTATTTATCTTTTAGTTAGTGTGGGTGTATATTTATCTTTTAGTTAGTGTAGGTGTGTATTTATCTTTTAGTTAGTGTAGGTGTATATTTATCTTTTTAGTTAGTGTAGGGTGTATATTTATCTTTTAGTTAGTGTAGGTGTTTATTTATCTTTTTAGTTAGTGTAGGTGTTATTTATCTTTTAGTTAGTGTAGGTGTGTATTTATCTTTTTTAGTTAGTGTAGGTGTGTATTTATCTTTTAGTTAGTGTAGGTGTGTATTTATCTTTTAGTTAGTGTAGGTGTTTATTTATCTTTTAGTTAGTGTAGGTGTGTATTTATCTTTTAGTTAGTGTAGGTGTTTATTTATCTTTTTAGTTAGTGTAGGTGTATATTTATCTTTTAGTTAGTGTAGGTGTATATTTATCTTTTAGTTAGTGTAGGTGTTTATTTATCTTTTAGTTAGTGTAGGTGTTTATTTATCTTTTAGTTAGTGTAGGTGTTTATTTATCTTTTAGTTAGTGTAGGTGTTTATTTATCTTTTAGTTAGTGTAGGTGTTTATTTATCTTTTAGTTAGTGTAGGTGTGTATTTATCTTTTAGTTAGTGTAGGTGTGTATTTATCTTTTAGTTAGTGTAGGTGTGTATTTATCTTTTAGTTAGTGTAGGTGTATATTTATCTTTTAGTTAGTGTAGGTGTATTATTTATTTTTTAGTTAGTTAGGTGTATATTTTATCTTTTAGTTAGTGTAGGTGTATTTTATTTTTTAGTTAGTGTAGGTGTATATTTATCTTTTAGTTCTTTTATTTTAGTGTAGGTGTATATTTTTATCTTTTAGTTAGTGTAGGTGTGTATTTATCTTTTTAGTTAGTGTAGGTGTGTTTATTTATAGGTGTGTATTTATCTTTTAGTTAGTTTTATATTTATCTTTTAGTTAGTGTAGGTGTTTATTTATCTTTTAGTTAGTGTAGGTGTGTATTTATTTTTTAGTTAGTGTAGGTGTGTATTTATCTTTTAGTTAGTGTAGGTGTGTATTTATCTTTTAGTTAGTGTAGGTGTGTATTTATCTTTTTTTAGTGTAGGTGTATATTTATCTTTTAGTTAGTGTAGGTGTGTATTTATCTTTTTAGTTAGTGTAGGTGTGTATTTATCTTTTTTAGTTAGTGTAGGTGTGTATTTATCTTTTTAGTTAGTGTAGGTGTGTATTTATCTTTTAGTTAGTGTAGGTGTATATTTATCTTTTAGTTAGTGTAGGTGTGTATTTATCTTTTAGTTAGTGTAGGTGTGTATTTATCTTTTAGTTAGTGTAGGTGTGTATTTATCTTTTAGTTAGTGTAGGTGTATATTTATCTTTTAGTTAGTGTAGGTGTATATTTATCTTTTAGTTAGTTAGGTGTGTATTTATCTTTTATTTAGTGTGTTGTATTTTTATCTTTTAGTTAGTGTAGGTGTGTATTTATCTTTTAGTTAGTGTAGGTGTATATTTATCTTTTTTAGTGTAGGTGTATATTTTCTCTTTAGTTAGTTAGGTTTATCTTTTAGTTAGTGTAGGTGTATATTTGTCTTTTAGTTAGTGTAGGTGTATATTTATCTTTTAGTTAGTGTAGGTGTGTTTATCTTTTGTTAGTGTAGGTGTATTATTTATGTTTTAGTTAGTGTAGGTTATGTTTATATTTTAGTTGTTTAGGTTAATCTTTTTAGGTGTTTATTCTATTTTAGTTAGTGTAGGTGTGTTTTTATTTTTAGTTAGTGTAGGTGTGTATTTGTCTTTTTGGTGCAGGTGTGTATTTGTCTTTTTAGTTAGTGTAGGTGTGTATGTTTGTCTTTTAGTTAGTGTAGGTGTATATTTGTTTTAGTTAGTGTAGGTGTATGTTTGTCTTTTTTAGTTAGTGTAGGTGTATATTTGTCTTTTATTTAGTAGGTGTATATTTGCATTTCTTTTAGTGTGTGTGTTTTTCTTTTTATTTAGTGTAGGTGTTTTTATTTTTAGTTAGTGTAGGTGTGTTTTATCTTTTTTAGTTAATGTTAATTTGTCTTTTTTTAGGGTGTGTGTTTATCTGTTAGTGCATGTGTCTGTTTTTTTTTTTATTTACCGTAAGTGTAAATTTATGTTTTAGTTAGTGTAGGTGTATGCTTGTCTTTTTGTTAGTGTACGTGTATTCTTGTCTTTTAGTTAGTGGAGTGTATATTTGTCGTTTAGGTATTGTAGGTGTATACTTGTCTTTTAGTTAGTGTAGGTGTATATTTGTCTTTTAGTTAGTTTAGTGTATGTTTGTGTTTATATTTTAGTTAGTGTAGGTGTTGTTTTTTTGTTTGTTTGAGTTGGTTTTATGTGTCGTTTAGTATTTTTTTTTTTTTTAGTTAGTGTATGTGTGTGTTCTTGTTTTAGTTAGTGGAGATATGTGTTTTTCTTTTTTTGTGTGGTGTAAGTGTATGTTTGTATTTTAGTTATTGTAGGTTTTATATTTGTATTTTAGTTAGTGTAGGTGTATGTTTGTCTTTTAATTTGCTTAGGTGTGTGTTTATCTGTTAGTGCATGTGTCTGTCGTTTAGTTAGTGTAGGTGTAAGTTTGTCTTTTAGTTAGTGTAGGTGTATGTTTGTCTTTTAGTTAGTGTAGGTGTATGTTTGTCATTTAGTTGATGTAGGTGTATATTTGTCATTTAGTTGATGTAGGTGTATGTTTGTCATTTAGTTGATGTAGGTGTATGTTTGTCATTTAGTTGATGTAGGTGTATGTTTGTCATTTAGTTAATGTAGGTGTATGTTTGTCATTTAGTTAATGTAGGTGTATGTTTGTCATTTAGTTGATGTAGGTGTATGTTTGTCATTTAGTTGATGTAGGTGTAAGTTTTTCTTATTTACTGTGCGTTTATGTTTTAGTTAGGGAGGTGTGTGTTTGTCTTTTAGCTTTTATATTAATGTGTTGATCTCTGAGTTATGATAATTCTGTGTTTGTGTTTATTTAGGATATGTGTATATATATATTTCTTTGTTGGTGTTGGTGTGTGATTTGTCTATTAGTTAATGTATGTGTGTTTTTTTTTTAGTTCTTTTATATCTGTATTTTTAGCGTAGTGATGTGTTTGTTTGTGTTTTATTGTAGATTAATTCAGTGCGATCAAAAGAACTGTTTCATATTCTTTTTTCTTACACATTGCCTTATAAGGTTCAGTGATCGGAATTTTTTTAAATCAAATTTGGTATGTAGGCTTTTTCAAATTTGGCATGAATTTTCTTAAAAGTAATTACCGATCAGTATTATTTTTGGCGAACCATCTAAATTTGCGTCCAGAAGTGACCATTGTTTATTGTTGTTGTTTATTTTGACCGACGCTTCTAAATTTAACTTAATGACTTGCAGTAGAAAACATATGACAGAATAGGTTAATTTAATTTAATTTATTATAAAAAGTAAGAAATGAATAATTATATAAACTTTATAAAAAAAAAAAAAAAAAAAAAATGTTAAAATAAAAGACAAATAAAACTAATAAATAAATAAATAAATAAATAAATAATAATAATAATAATAATAATAATAATAATAATAATAATAATACTAGTAATAATAGTAATAAATATAATAATAATAATAATAATAACAATAATAATAATAATAAAAGTAAATAAAAAAGTAAAACGAATTAAAGTGGAAGAAAATTAAATCAACTTACACTATTAAATAAATAGGTATGTAGGCTATAAATAATGCTCGTTAATTAATGTAAAATTTCATGTTCAGATATTGCTGTGTTTTACGTTCTTACTAAAGATAACGAGATTTCGTGTTAAAAAGAAGAAAAAAATATAAAAAAGTATGCAACTAACTATCTAACTAACTAATAATAATAATAATAATAATAATAATAATAATAATAATAATAATAATAATAATAATAATAATAATAATAATAATAATAATAATGATGACAATAATAAAATTAAATAAAAAAAGAAAAATGAATTAAAGTAGAAGCAAAGTAAATCAAATCATACTATTAAGTAAATAAATATACGGGTAGCTAAGTAAGTAAATAAATAATATTCGTTAATTAATATAAAATGTTAATGTTCAGATATTTTGCTGTTTTACATTATTACTAAAGATAACGAAATTTCGTATTAAAATAAAAAAAATAATAAATAAATAAGTACGTAAGTACCTAAATAAATAAAGTATTCTTTTTATTTTTATTTTTATTATTGAACAAAAATAAATTCAATAATTATGTAAAATAAAGGTCGTTAAAAATAAAATAAAATAATTAAAACATCTCGAATAAAAATAATACTAAATTTTATATTAGTTTTAATGTTATAATACTTAGCTAAAATTTATAATTTTGATGTTTACAAAGCTATTTTCATATTTGTGAAAATAATAATAATCTATATTCTGTTGTATGATGCAAAAATTATATAAATCTACCCCTCTGCCTATTATTCCTCACCATTTTAAATTTAAAAGAAAGTTTGTACCTTAAAATGCAGCGACAGTGAGTCACCTGGTGAGTGATGACACCCCCACCTCAGAGTGGCTAATACGGAAAACTCTACTTGAAAATGAGTTAACTGGGGGACTGTTCACCTTAGGTACAGAAAACATATTTATTTATTTATTTATTTATTTATTTATTTGTTTGTTTGTTTGTTTGCCTGTTTGTTTTTTTTTGTTTTGTTTTGTTTGTTGTTTTTTTGTGTGTCTTTTTTGTTTGAATTATTTTATTCCTTTCTTTTTTAATTTTTCTGCTATAAACAAAGGAATCAAAGTTAATTACCTATTTTCGAGATATTTTGAGAAGGGGAGACGGAGAAGAAAAAAGCTTTATATTTTATAAAAGCATCGTTTTTTATTTCTTTTTTCTTTATATATATATATATAATTCTCAGAATGATTAAAATGGCTGAAATATATATATAGTTTTTTCATTTTAAATAAATTACAAAACTCATTTTTCGCTTTGAATCAAATGTAAAAATTAGGTAAAAATATCTGATACCGAGCTTACAAAAAAAAAAAAAAAAAAAAAAAGGTGGGGGGTAGGGTTAGACCGTTGAAGCCACTAACATCACCATAATAAATTTATTTATAATTTGTAAATTTCAGACTCATTTTGAGGCTATATGCAAAAGCAATTCAGTTTCTTGTAAGAGCAGATAAAACGAAAAGAAAGAAAAAAAAAAAAAAAAAAAAAAAGAATTTTGAATTGTCTATAATTCAGTCATGTCGTAACAATTTCTATTTGAAAGATATCTTACAACGAAACTACGCCATAGCTAGATTATACAAGCTAGACCTACTGCAGTATTCACGTCCTGATTTAACGAGACTAACCATACTGCACGTTCCAGGATATAAAGCTATTAATTCAGTAAAAAAGCTATAGTGTTTTTGAATTTTTATATGTAATTCAGTATAATAATAGAAAATAAAATAATAGAAAATAAACAATTGAGCTTTATTTGCGAGAAACTTAACAAGAATACTAATAAATGGCTCAGATTAACAGAGAAATTAAATATTATTTAGATACTTAAAACGAACAAAGAAACGCAGCCTGCCTTCATACCCCTATTTCCTTCATTGATTTTTACTTGACATTATATAGTTACATTCATATTGCGCTTTTAACTATTATTATTGTTGTTGTTGTTGTTAGTTTTTGCTGTTGTTGTTGTTGTTATTATTATTATTATTATTATTATTATTATTATTAAAAAAGACTGATTTAAAAAGAAAGAACAGTTGGGTATCGCTTCGCTTATTTTGGGCGCGAAAGACTTCGCATTCGCATATTCTCGTTATTGTCCGGAGAACATCGAAATAAGAAAAACCAATATGGCTGCGCCCAGTGGCTCATCTTTGGATAGTGAAGATAGTTTTGTGTTTGTGTTTGACAGACGGACAACAGATTCTCCTGAAATTAAAATTAAAACAAAGGAACTTCCAACGTTTGCAGATTTAAGAAAACGTGTTAAAGATGTAGGTTCTTTAATGTGTTATTTGCAACGAAATTTTTCTAAGGGAATTCGCTTTGTTAAAAATTCTAAGATTGTTTACTTTTGGAACGTATTCAATAAAGGAAATAGAAAAATACGTTATGGAAATATTGGGACAAATACAAAGTTTGAATTATGAATCTGCACACTGCCACGTCTAACATATATATTCTAATACGGAAATACAAAAAATATTGTTACATTTAAAATTGGTATCGAAGGGAAGCAAACTAACTACAGAAAGACGCCAAAAGTATTTAGTGTTTATGAGTATGATTCAACGATAATTGATATGTATTTATAAAAGCCATTAATAATAATAAAAATATAGATTTGATAAAGCATTTTAAAAATAATCTTTGTATTTTTAAATAAAAATTTCTTCTTTCAAAAAAAAAAAAAAAAAAAAAAAAAAATAAAAAAAGAAAAGAAAAAATAATAAATGAAAAGAAAATTTGTAAATTATTTCACACCAATGTGTATTTAAAAATATGGATTATATGAATGTGGTTAAATTTTATTTATTTGTTTTTTTAAACTACGTGTTAGTATTACTATTTCTCTGTATGTTAGAATACATTTTATATAATATTTAGAGCAGCAGCTTAAAGACCTAAAAGAGATTTGGTGGGAGTTACTATTCTTGTTTTGATTTTTGATTTTTTTTTTAATCAGAAAGTAAGATATATATATATATATATATATATATATATATAATGTTTTTGTTATCAGATATTTTTGGTAAATTATATTCTAGATCAGAATGTAATTATTATTATTATTATATTATGTTTAAATATATTTTTTAAATTTAATTCTAGAAATTTATGATAATTATTGTTATTATTAAAATTATTGTGGTGGCAGTGCTCTTAATAAAATATCTTCAGTAGTTGACGAGGCATTCAATAACAGATTCTGTGAAGCTGTAAGACAATTTTCACTACACAAACATTAAAAACCAGAGCAAGATTTATGAACTAGAAAATAACTATTTTATAACTGTCAAATAGAAGTAAAAATTTATATATAATTTAAATTCAAAGCACACATATTTAATATTAATTTATTGTTAAAATGTTGTCCATTAATTATTTATTAAATTTTAAAACTGTATTACACATTTCCAAGAGAACATATGAAACAAATCAAATTTTTTTTTTTGTTTGAGCTAAAATAATCCTATAACATTTGTTATTCATCGCTATTTCAATTTTGTAATTTTCATTTAGGTTATTTTTATTATCGTTTGCTGTTTTTAAAACTTTATTTTCAGATTAAATTATATTTTGATTCTATATGTTGTCATTTTACCCAGGCTTTTAAAATAAAAAATGAAGAAGAATTTGTGATTGCAACAACAAACAGAGAAGAAATAAAAGATAACGAAACATGGCGTAAGTTTTATTTTACTTTATAATTAAATTAAATAATTGAATTAAAAATAATATATATATTGTTTAGTGAGATCTTTAGTTTAGTCTCTTTGAGGCTGGCAACCACCTTGGGCTTGGTGATGGGCCATGAAGATGATAAAATTGATTTCCCCAGAAGTAAAACTTAGAAGTTGTAATAAAGTTTCTGTCAGTGAATTACTGAGATGACATCATTATTGTTTAACGAGAGAGAGTTATTTGACATTCAGCTGGTCCAGTTGAGTCTAAGAAGCTCAACTGGTAGTGACCCGTACCAGACACATTTCTTTCCTTCATCAAAAAGGGTATAAAAAAATAAAATAAAATAAGATAGGGATTTGTCTTCAAAATGTAGTTCTTTATGCAAGCCTTTCATTATGTTGTGTGCTCTGCTTTAGATAGATTGGAAAGTGCAAATTAGCATTTGTTAATTTTGTTAGAATAATGGTGGTAGCAGCAGTTAGAATGGGGAATAACTGTAAAAGACACACAGTAGTGATTAGGAAAAGAATTAGTCTTTAATTTTATGGTATTTTGATATTTGCACATCAGACTGCATAATCTGCAGTTTAAATATTGTTTTTATCAATAGTGAAAATAATACTAATAATAATAACAATAATAAATAGATAAATAAATTATGTAATAGAATAATGAAATAAATAATAAAAGAAAGATTAAAGTCGATAAAATAATTAAAAAAAAAAAAAAAAAACCAATATGAATATCTTTCATATAATGATATAGTTAATATTAATAACATATAACAGTATAATATATATATATGATGTATATGTATATATAAAATAAAATAAAATGAAATATAAATAAATTTTCAGTAGCTTGTCTGTTTTATTTCAGGTTTGATAGAGAGAGGTGACACACTGTACATATTGAAGAGTCTTAACCAAGAGTTGTGTGCCCCTGCTCAGGAGCGAGTCAATTACCTGCCTCACTATGACACCATCGTTAAAGGTGGAATGTACGAGTACTATGCCTCTGAAGGCCAAAACCCATTACGTAAGTTTTTTATATTTTTATTATGGAGTTAAGTCATTGTTGTTGACGTTATTTTTGTTGCTGTTGTTGTTACTGTTATTAGTATTATTATTTTTATTTTTATTGTAGTTATTATAATAATAATTATTCTTATTATTGTTTTTGTTGCGTTTATTATTATTCATATTGTTATGGTTCTTGTATCATTATTATTAATGCTATTTTTGTGTGTGTGAGTGTGTGTGTGTGTGTGTAAAAAAATATATATCAATGTAGAGGATGTTATGTAGCCAGCTTGCAGTGATTAGATGGATATGGAAAGGATTTATCTGATAAAAGTTAAAACTTGGTTGTTGGATGGTAACATAATGATTATTACATATATACTGCAGTTATCTGTTGTTTAGTATAAAGTATTAATTAATAGTTATCTTTCTTCCCTCTCTCTCTCTCTGTTTATTATTAAGTCTTAAATTAATTCAGTTTATTTTCATTATTGTCATTTTTAAAAACTTATCATATTAATGTTTATTATTATTCTGTAAAACTTAGCTTTACAATGATTATTTTTATTATGTTAAATTATAGTCTTTGTGTTTTTAATTTTTGCAGGCTTTTTATAGAATTTATTTCAAAGCTTTCTTTCATTAATTTAAATAGAATATTTGTATCTTGCAGCTGTTTATATAATTTATTAATTAAAAACAAAAAATAACATAAAACATTTTTGGGAATTACTATTTGAATTATTATTACTTTTTTGTATTACAGCGTATGCATTTGCTGAGTTGATTGACAATGCATTGGCAGCCACAGTGAACAACACAGGACCTAGAAACATTGAAATTAGACTGGTGAGTAATTTTTATGTTGTATGTATCTGATGCAAATTATAAATTATACAGCTCTGTGCTGTATTGTTTTTCTAAATGGGTAAGTTTATAATCAGAACTCACAAATTTAAATTATACACTTCTGTGTTTTATTGTTTGGAATTCAAGGAATAGATAAAGAATAGAATCTGTGAAATTATGTAAATAGTAGAATAGCTTTTAAATTTGTGAAAGGTACATAACATATATATATAATAAAGTACAGAGAGAGAGAGAGAGAGAGAGAGAGAGAGAGAGAGAGAGAGAGAGAGAGAGAGAGATTAGATTGGAGAATGATTTACTTTTTTAAAAGTAAGCAATCATTATTAGAATGTTTGTGATATATATATACAGATTATATAAAATTTGTAATCTTTTAGAGTTATAATATCCTTAATTTAAAAAAAAAAATTAAAATGGTTGATATTAGAATGTTGATTACTGAAATATATCTTTGTATCTGTCCATTCATCTATCTATCCATTTAACTGAATTTTTTTATTAGATCATGAACCAGAGATATCAAATAGGAAGAAAACAGAAACCTCTGTTATCTTTGTTCATATCAGTAATAGTTGTCTTTTATATCAATTAAAATTTTTATTTATAAAAACAAAACAAAACAAAAGAAACAACAATTTTTTACCTTTTACCTATTAAACTAATTACCTTCACAATAAAGAAAGTTATTTATCTATTTTCACACGACAGCACATCGACGATGCTAACCCCAGCAAGAGCTGTATATGCGTCATCGACAATGGGAAAGGTATGACTCCGAAACAACTCAACAACTGGGCCATCTACAGACTGTCGAAATTCATCAGGAAAGACGCACCCATCAAGAGGTAACACTTCAAAACATATTCATAAATATTTACTTATCAACACACATACATTTATTTTTATATTTACAAGTATTTTGTATGATTTATCAGGAAAGAGGCATCCATTAAAAGGTAACACTTCAAAACAGTATTCATAAATATTTACTAATCAGCACATTCACATTTATTTTTATATTTACAAATATTATGTATAATTTATCAGGAAAGAGGCAACCATTAAAAGGTAACACTTCAAAACAGTATTTGTAAATATTTTCTTATCAACACACATACATTTATTTTTATATTTACAAATATTTTGTATGATTTATCAGGAAAGAGGCACCCATTAAAAGGTAACACTTTAAAACAGTTTTCATAAATATTTACTTGTCAACACATATTTATTTTTATATTTACAAGTATTATGTATAATTTATCAGGAAACAGGTACCCATCAAGAGGTAACACTTTAAAACAGTATTCGTAAATATTTACTTATCAACACATCAACATTTTTTATATTTACAAATATTAGAAGTCATGTGTGATTTATAGGAATGAGGCATACCTATAAAAACAGCAGTATTGATACATGACACCAGAATCTTTTTTATATTTATAAATATATAATGTATAATAGCAGTATAACCAAGAAGACAGAAAACACTATGACACTATGCTGTAATCTATTCTTAGAAATTAGCAGTAAGGTTTCTTTTATTCAGGCTTATAAAAGATAGATGCAAAAAATAATATACAGTTCTTGGTGCACTGACTTCAGAGTACTGCCTAGAAAAGAAAATTAGATTTGAAACCTTTGAATTTAAGCTAATTAGTTTGGCAATAGATACCTTCAGAAAGGTTAAATGCTTTGACTTATTTCAAAATTGGAAAGAGATTGGAAGCTTTTTGAGTTTTATTGTTCATTGATTAAATTTAGCTTTGCTTAAGAAATGGTTATTCTTTAAAAATTCCTTTTACTGTGGGAAAAGAAAATGAGGATGTGTTAAAGGTTAATCAGTTTAAGAAAAAAATACTCCCTTTATTAATAACTATTAACAGATAATAAAACAAAATAAATTTCTGTAAGAATGAAATCCTATAATTTTGATGATTTTTCAGTCACCGAAATGGAACAGCTGATGAGGAGAATGCTGATGACTCCGTTGATGATGCTAATGATTTGATGACTGTGCCACGCTACATGAACAGCGACATCTCATACTTTGGAGTGGGTGGGAAGCAGGCCATCTTCTACATCGGAAACTCTACTCGGGTAGGAAGTTACAGTTTATACACTTCTCTGTTGTAATGTTTTTCCACAATTTAGAAACTAATCTGTTGTAATGTTTTTCCGTTTTTAAACTAATCTGTTTAATAAACTACAATTTGTTCTCTGTTGTAATGTTTTTCTACAATTTATAAACTATACAGTTTATAAACTAATCTGTTGTAATGTTTTTCTACAGTTTATAAACTATACAGTTATCTGTTGTAATGTCTTTATCTACAATTTATAAACTATACAGTTCTCTGTTTTTCTACATGGGGGTAAGAAATTTTAAATTATAATCTGTTGAATGTTTTTCACAATTTATAAACTATACAGTTCTGTGTTTTTCTACATGGGTTTTATAATCAGATTATAAATTATAAACTATACAGTTCTGTGTTGTTCAGGTTAAATTTGGATTTGAAATTATAAATTATTCAGGTCTGTGTTGTATTGTTTGGAATTCAAGAAATAGATAAAGAATAGAATCTGTGAAATTATGTAACTGGTAGAAGCTTTTAAATGTGTTTTGTTAAGTTGATTTTGTAGAATTAGATGATGTAAAAAAATAAAAAATATAATGTTTTAACTTTAAATCCAAGAATATATATTAAACTGTATGTTGAGTAGAATATCTTTATAATGTTCATTCTGTCATGACTGATTTAGTGAGTCTTTCTTTGAGAGATAAATGAAAAGTTGGTTTGGTGAGTAGGCCAGACATTGTGGGTTCTTCAGTCAGATTTAATCAGTGAGTCATTCATTCAAACAGTCCATGTGAATGAGTAACTGAGTTGGTTTGACATTGACTTATTGAGTTATTTCATTTAATGAGTGAGTCTTGGAATCATTTAATCAGTCTGAGGCAGTCATCATTGAACACTGAGACACAGTCCCATGAGTAATGAGTTATCAGTACTTCAGATTATTTAAAGTTAGTTGTTGAGTTGTTCAGTCTGAGAAAATGAGTTAGTTGTTGAGTTATTCAGTAATTCAGCTAGTATATGAGTAATGAGTTAGTTGTTGAGTTGTTCAGTAATTCAGCTAGTATGTGTTAGTTTAATGAGTTAGTATTGTTGAATGACTAATCAGCTGAGTTGTCTGAGCTAGTATAAGTATTGAGTTGTTGTTGAGTTGTTAGTTGTCAGATAGTATAGTTATCCTGGCAGTTGTTGAATGACTAATCACTAAGTCTCAGTTAATGAATCAGTTAAGTTGAGTTATCCTGTCATTCTCATTAGAATCTGTAAATTAGATAAACAGATTCAGTGAAGTGGACACAGAAACAGTTCATTATTTATTTTCACAGTAATAACAGATTAAATTCTGTGTTTATTATTCTGTGATTCACATTTATTTTTTTTTTTTTCAGATGGTGAGTAAACCAAAAGATTCCAAGGATGTCCACGAGTTGACAATCAGCAAGGATGAATTTGAGAAAAAGGAGAAAAACAATGAGTCCATCTACAGTGGTTACATCCGAAACAGAAAGGTGAGTGAACTGTGTTATTCATCTTCAGTATACTGAAATGACTTGACCCAGTGTCAGGCTGGATGACAGGCTGCAAGTCATACACAGTGTCTCAGAGATTTGTATGTTTTCCACTCATTTCCTTAAGTCTTTCTGGCTGAAAATAAACACTTAAAATGGTTTCCGTCTGAAATGAAAAAGAGTGTGTTTAAAAACAACAAAAATGCTATTATGTTATCATCATATTAATGTTTGTGCAATTTTAAAAAAATAAAAAAAATATATATGTATTACAAAATGAAAGTTTTTACATAACAATAATTTATTTGTTACTTTATTAAAAATTCAGCAAATAAAGATTAAAGAAATAACCTAGAACAATATATATATATATATATATATATAGATAAATCTGTATCAAGCAGTTTACTGAAGTACAGATATTGACCAAAAAATATAGAAATATTTTGAATCATATCTTGCATTATGTACAGTGATTACAGGATATAGATAGATATGAAACTTTGTGTATATACACAAATACCCACATATGTACACTGTTGCACACAAACATAGACATACTCAGAGAGAGACAGATAGATGGATAGCTAGATAGATAGATTAGAAATATAGATAGACAGATATTTACAAATATAAATTTCAGGCTGGAGACCACTCTCACATTGCCCAGGAAGATGAAGTGATACGGAAGCTGATTGAAGAGGAGACGAATCGAGACAGTTTCACTGCCGTCATCATTCACAACATGAACCCAGGTCACGTCCCCTACTTGAAAAACAGACTGGAGGAGTGGTCACGACAGCTGGCGTAGGTCACTTACATTTCATCTGTCAGTGGCTGATGTAGTCCAAGCCTGATGTAGAGAGAGAGAGAGAAACTTACAAAAAAAGAAGTCAGTGAAAGAGAGAGAAAGAAACACAAAAAAAGAGAGAGTGTGTGTGTTTGTATGTTGTTGAATGGATAAAAAGTTAGAAAAAGAATGAAAGAAAAATACTGACTATATAATAATAAATAAAATAATTTTTAATTTTTTTAATATTATATAGATTAAACAAAAATCATACTTTCATAAAAACTAAACATGTAGAGCCATTTTTAATTATAGTAAATTACAGTAAATTAATTATATGTGGAAAAGACATTTCTAGAACTGATTGATCTGTTTGTTTCCTGTGTTGTTGTTAAATGACCATAATTTTAAATTGTTTTTGACTTCCAGTCACATTTACCACTACTACCTGCATGGGCCAGAAGGAAATGTGAAAAAGGAGAAAGAAGAAAAGAACCTGGGAGTTTTTAAAAACATCGACATCAAAGTAAATATTTTTCTTTTACATTGGTATGTGTTGATAGTCATAGATAATACATTTTATTGTTTTAGTAATTTTTATTTTATTTTAGTGAGAGATAAAACTAATTTTTATTTATAACTTTTATGTATTGTCACTGGAATTCATTTGTCACCAATGGATGTTGATCTAATTTCAAACTAATTTGATTTATCTGTAATATGGTTATCTGGATCTGTGTTAAAGATAATAATATTAATTATTTTTAACGTTCAGATGTTGATTTAACATCATTGATAATAATATTTACTTGTAACAGACAAATATATGATTCAGGATCAAACATAATAATAAAAAAAATTTGTCACTGGCTAAAATTGTTTGTTTTTGATAATCACTGTTATTTTCAGTTATCTGCTTTTCTGTCAAAGATAATAATAATTTTATTTAAGGATTACAAATAAAATAAATATTTATTTATTTGTCACAGATGAATGCATGATTAAAATTTTAAAGATAATAATAATAATTTTTATTTTTATTTTATATTTTTCACAGATAAAAGTTTTCACTCGAGGTCAAACTCAGCCCAAAGTAATCAGTTTGCGCGACATCGAGGACGACATGCAGACGTTGTTTGTGAGGTCAGCAGCGAGCACGTTTGAGTTCAAGGCCGTTGTGGAGGGCTACAGCGCTGTGGAGGGCATCATCAGATACCATCCGTTTTTGTACGAGAAGGAGACGTTTCCCTCAGACGCGTTTGATCCAAGAAGTGAGAAGTTAAACACGAATTTTTTTACTTGTTTTTGTTACATTTGAAATTACAGTGCATTGTTTACTTATTTACCTGATTGAATAATTTATACCCGCTTTTATTTTATGGAAAGGAAATGTTTCAATCAGTTTTGATCCAAGAAATAAGACTGATTTTGAAAACTTTTTTTTTTTTACATTTAAAAATACAATATATTATTCGATTGTTATACCACTTATTTACTTGCTTATATGCAAATGAATAGTTTACTCCCACTTTTATATTGAAAAATTAAAAAATGAAATATTTGCACCAGTTAATCTTTTTGTTGTATGTGACAATGTTGATTAAATTGGTGTTATGTCTGAAGGTGTTAATTAACATGGTGTTGTGTATGAAGATGTTGATTAACATGGTGTTGTGTGTGAAGATGTTGATTAACATGGTGTTGTGTATGAAGATGTTGACTAACATGTGTATGAAGATGTTGATTAACATGGTGTTGTATGTGAAGATGTTGACTAACATGTGTATGAAGATGTTGATTAACATGGTGTTGTGTATGAAGATGATGACTAACATGTGTATGAAGATGTTGATTAACATGTGTATGAAGATGTTGACTAACGTGTATGAAGATGTTGATTAACATGGTGTTGTGTATGAAGATGTTGATTAACATGGTGTTGTGTATGAAGATGATGACTAACATGTGTATGAAGATGTTGATTAACATGTGTATGAAGATGTTGATTAACATGGTGTTGTGTGTGAAGATGTTGACTAACGTGGTGTGTTTGAAGATGTTGACTAACATGTGTGAAGGTGTTGATTAACATGGTGTTGTGTATGAAGATGTTGACTAATATGTGTGAAGGTGTTGATTAACATGGTGTTGTGTATGAAGATATTGATTAACGTGTATGAAGATGTTGATTAACATGTGTATGAAGATGTTGATTAACATGGTGTTGTGTATGAAGATGTTGACTAACGTGTATGAAGATGTTGATTAACATGGTGTTGTGTATGAAGATGTTGACTAACATTGTGTTGTGTATAAAGATGTTGATTAACATGGTGTTGTGTATGAAGATGTTGATTAACATGGTGTTGTGTATGAAGATGTTGACTAACATGGTGTTGTGTATGAAGATGTTGACTAACATTGTGTTGTGTATGAAGATGTTGATTAACATGGTGTTGTGTATGAAGATGTTGACTAACATTGTGTTGTGTATGAAGATGTTGATTAACATGGTGTTGTGTATGAAGATGTTGACTAACATGGTGTTGTGTATGAAGATGTTGACTAACATGGTGTTGTGTATGAAGATGTTGATTAACAGGGTGTTGTGCATGAAGATGTTGACTAACATTGTGTTGTGTATAAAGATGTTGATTAACATGGTGTTGTGTGTAAAGATGTTGACTAACATGGTGTTGTTGTGTTTAGTGGATGCTGAACCCGAGGATGATCACGACTACGCCATCAACGATCGTCCAGCAAGAGGACGACGTCCAGTGTTTGAGTGCTACTGGAATGGACGACTTATTCCATACACACTTATAGAGGAGTAAGTTTAAATTATTCACATTATTTCACTTTTTCACCACATTACAGTAAATAACCAAAAAACAAACAAAAAAAACCTAACTATTTTGACCTAAGTTGATATTTAAATGGAAGGTAAGTTTTTGTTCAAAATATTTCAAAGTATTCCCAATTTTTTGTACATCACACACCATCATCATTAGTTTAACTGACTTTAATTATAATTATACAGGTTAATTTTCTTTGTATCTATGCATTTCTTGACAACCTAAAATGCCATAAACAATGATTATTTTTCCTGTTTTCTATTTTGATGAGGACAATTAATTTAAGCGAAATATCTTCTGTCACCCAAGTAACATTAAGTAGATCGTAAGTTTCCAGCCTCTTTTTCTCATCACTCTTTTGACTTCCTCTCTTCATCTCCAGAATCCCTGTTTCTTTGCAGCTATTCCATATAAATGTAAAGAATTTTGATACATCAGAAAGCACATTTGGTGAAAGTTAGTACAAGCTACAAATTAATTATTTTTGTTGACCATTTAGAAATCTCCATTGTCTGAAGGAGAGCAGTATTTGCCTGCTTTGTGAATCACTGATCAAGTTGAAAGTGCTGGATTTATGACATTATTTTCAATTTTGTTTTTCAGTTTTGAATGGTGCTCTGTTCCAAAGAAGATCAAAAATATACCTTCAGAATGTTACAACAGGTAAAAACATTGTCACAGATGTCACCATCAGTAGCAACAACACTGTTGTCAATCCTGTCAGCATCAGCACCACCATAAATATCGTCATCACTAATACCATCAGTCCTGTATCAGTACCATCACAATTCAGTCTCATCAAATCAACCCAGTTTTCAGTCATATTAATATAATATATTTCAGTCAAAACTGTTAACAATACCATAAACATTATCATCAATACCATTAATCCAACACTAGCAACATTAGAGCTATCATCATTGACATCATCATTACCAGTTTTAGCACCAACACTGTCAACATCCGTACTGACATCAGAATGGTCATTGTCAACACCAACAGCATCATTATAACCTTCAATGTTATTGCTATCACCATTAATATGATTAGTAACACAACATCATCGTCACAACATTGTCATCATCAGAATCAACACCAGCCCAGACATCATCACTGACACCAGTTACATCATCATCATCATCATCATCATCATCATAGACACCTTGTTTGCCAATATTATCAACTCCAACATAGTTATCAGTGAGCCTTACACAGTCAACTGCATCATCGCCACCATTATCACCATCACCAACAACATCATCATTAATTTTCTAAACTAATTTTGTACTCTCATTTTGGATACTTTTTTAAACAGAATCAAGTGGAATACTTCATTCTTATAGTGTTCATTTATAAATTATAAAGTGATAAATGATTTTTTTTTAAAGAATTTCTGGAGTTCTTTGGACAGATGACAGCTTTCAAGTCAGCACAAACAAGTTGACCTTTCTTGACCTTGAGATAAAGCTTCGTGACAAATCCACCACATTCACCCGAGTTATCAGTGGCCATGTGAGTATCGCTCTTTTCTAAACTTCACAGTAATTGCATTGTTCTGTAATAACACTAACACATTTTACATTATTTTAACAAACCATTCATTCATCCAGTATCATCCCTAATGAATTCTGTTTGTTTTGTAAAACATTCATAGAATATCATCATTAACGAATTTTTTTATTTCAGGAGAAGAGAACTCTGGTGGAGAGAGATTTCCCACTCTGGCTGAAGGAATGTCACGAGCAGCACGATAAACAGATCTTCTTCAGTGGGTATCGGGGCATCATCACACGGTCAGATTTACCAAAGCAGAAACAGTTTCCGTGGGCGACCTTTGACCGAGTGGAGTGGGATGGGAGGGAGTTCAAGAAAGGAATGATGGTAACTGCTTTCACATTTCTTTCCTCTCTACATTTTTGTAAATTCACATAGCTGTCTGTCTGTCTGTTGATCTGAATACAGTATATCTCTTTCTGTGTGTATATTTTCCTGAGTGATAAGATTTAATTATTCAATGAAATACAAACATTAATACTTCAAAATGCTTACAAATATCCACTTGTACAATCTATATAAATTCATAAACATGCAATTGGTATATAAATTAACATATGCATTATTATATGTACCTCCATAATGCATGCTTACATACAAATAAATGCCACACCATATCAGAACACTAATAAACAAAGATACACACACATATATATAAAAATAAATTATTAATATACTAACATATGATTTTCTAAAAATCATGCCAATACCCTCATCATATTCAGTCTCACAGATCCTTGACCCAAAATAAACGTAGATTTAAAAGTTTTGAGGTTCATAAAACATTTCTTTCTGCCCTTTAATTTATTATATCATATTGGCAATGCAGACATTTGCAGAATTCTGTAAAATCCTACATAAGTCAAAATGTACGTTTGTCAGAGTATACTCTGTACACACTGGTGAAAGTCAGACGATTTTAACAAAGAGTGTGTCAGATGGGCCTCATGTAGGACCAAAAGGTCCATCTTTGGTCAGCTGCATTCCACAGTACACCAAATGAAATTATTATAATAATTATTTCCTCAAAATTGTCTAAAACTTTGGTTAAAGCATCAGACGACATTGTATATGATGATTAATGACTGTGATTATGAAGATATCTCACCACTGCCAGTACAGTATCAGTGAGTTACAATTTAATTTTCAAAGAATAAGCCTAAGAATCATTATATAATTATTGACATACAAAGCCAGTATCTGTGTGTATGTGTGGGGAAGTGTATATGTTTTATATTTACATTAAAATATTTTATTTTCACAGGTTCGCATTCAGAGGACGATGCCTATTTTGATGGGGACTGTGAAATCTTTTCTCTTGTATGGAGAATATGATGGAAATGTCTTCTCTACAGGTGGAGATATTGAAATTATACAGGTAAAATAATTCCAGAACTTGATTTTGTAGATGTTCTCATTTCTTTTCTTCTTTGTTAGTTGTTTTGAGCGTTTAAATTTTTCTTCTCATTATTAATTGATTTATTGATTGTTACATTTACTTGTTTGTTTGCCTATTTGTGAATAAAAAAGGTTGTTATTATTATTATTATTGATATTATGAAATGATGATGATGGGCGTATTATACTGTTATAATTTATTACTGCAATATAATTTTATTGTTGTTTCTTTTATTGTTATTATTATTATTATTATTATTATTATTAGCAGTAGTACTACTAGTAGTAATAGCAGCAGCAGCAGTAGTAGTAGTAGTATTTATATATAAAATATTTTCATTATTATTATCATTAATATTGTCATTGTTACCAATATCAGCATCCTCATTGTGAATTACTTCTTATTGTTATTGTTATTGTTATTACAGGAACCCAGATCTCTGTATGATGAAATAAGAATTGTTCCACTGTCAAAACTGGACAGATCTACATCTGAACAGACAATAAGAAAATATATTGAAGATGAGGAAGCTAAGTAAGTAGATTTTGTATGATAATTTTATATAACTAACTAACTAACTAACTAACTAAATAAATAAATAAATAAATAAATAAATAAATAAATAAATAAATGTTCATTCAACCAGCCTCAGCATATTTTTGTAATAATATTATGTGTGAAGAATATTTTAAAATTTCAGTTAAAATCTAACGTGGGTAATTTTTATAAATGTATTAGGGAACAAGCCACAGATGAAAAAAACCCAGTGGTTATCCAGACTTTGTTGAAGCTTGTGAAGTTCAAGCTTCTGAGACCTAAAACAATGTAGACCCACTACTGGTTGAGCCTACTGTTTAATACTGGAAAGCTAAAATGTCTGTGATTGGGCAGTATTAACAGCTTTTGTACTTCCAACCAGACCCACCTGGCAATAAAAATGGAGCACCATCAGATGACATAAGTTACGACTAAAAAAGTAACGAAAATATTGTGAAATAAATAAAAATAATGAAGTAAAAAGTGGCAATACTAGAGAAAAAACCTATTTTGTTACAAGTAAAAGCAGTTAGTCAGAATTTTACTTCTTTACTTCCAGAAAAAAAACTATTGCAAATAGAGTAATGACACACCCAGTTGTAATGTCTGTGATTGTTTTCAATGTTTGTTTGTTTTGTTGTTTGACAGACTTCCTGATAGACTGGTACTCACCTGGCCCAGTGGAATGGCTCTGACCAGCAATGAAAAAAGACCAGCAGGAAAAGCTATTGGTAAATCTAATCTTTTAAATTTGTTATTTACATTTGTGTCATCATTAACTGAAAAATATGGAGATTCTTTAATATTTGTACTGGTTATTAATAAATTTTAATTCCAGTAAATGTTTCTTTTGATTGGAAATTTTTTAATATCTGTACATATTATTAATGGATTTCAGTTACTGATTTGAATTATCATTATGATCAGTAGAAATTGATACTCAGTTGCCCAGTTATATATTTTATAAGCTCAAGAACCAGTGACTCTGTTCAGAATTACTAATAACTTCTTCTACCCAGTGGTGAATTGATTCATTAACATTTTTACATATTCAGTAAGTGTTATTAATACTGGCAAATTAAGTCTTGTATTTACTTAACTCAAGTTTGACTATTACTACTTGAATCTAGTGGCTAAATAATTCACTCCAACACTACAGCTAAATGTTTTCAGTGTTTCTGGTTTCCAGTGGTTATGTCTTTATCATTTATATATGTAAGAATTGTTTCTAGTTGCAGGCAAAACTAAATGAAAGAGTAGACGTCCAAATATGAAACTTAGTGTGTATCAGAAAATTGTCCACTTTTTTATGCCTTCAGCATTTATAGAATGCTTGAATTGATTCTACTTGCAGACAAAAGATATAAAACTGTAGATGTCCTAATATGAAACATAATATATCAGTCAGAAAACACACATGTACAGCAGGTACACAAACCTGTGTGATTATTTTTAGATACATATTAACTGTGTTTTGTACATTTTTAATGTTGTAGGTGATTTGAAAGTGGAGATTGCTAACAAGAAAGGAGAATTCATCAGCAAACTGCCTGGAACAGCTGCAGCCTCGAAAAAACTTCTTGTAGAGTACAAACTGCTCTGGCATTGTGAGTTTTATTTCAGTATAAACACTTCTTGTAGAGTACAAACTGCTCTGGCATTGTGAGTTTTATTTCAGTATAAAACTTCTTGTAGAGTACAAACTGCTCTGGCATTGTGAGTTTTATTTCAGTATAAAAACTTCTTGTAGAGTACAAACTGCTCTGGCATTGTGAGTTTTATTTCAGTATAAAAACTTCTTGTAGAGTACAAACTGCTCTGGCATTGTCAGTTTTATTTCAGTGTAAAAACTTCTTGTAGAGTACAAACTGCTCTGGCAGTGTCAGTTTTATTTCAGTATAAAAACTTCTTGTGTAGTACAAACTGCTCTGGCATTGTGAGTTTTATTTCAGTATAAACACTTCTTGTGGAGTACAAACTGCTCTGGCATTGTGAGTTTTATTTCAGTATAAAACTTCTTGTGGAGTACAAACTGCTCTGGCATTGTGAGTTTTATTTCAGTATAAAAACTTGATAGAGATAGGCCTCCATAAATATGTAGAGAGTAGACAGAGAGAGAAAGAAGTGGGATTTGGTTTTGCATACATTGCTTTGTAATTTACACATAGTCCTCTTTATTATCAACCATGAGGATGAACAAATGAAAAACACCTTTTAGAAAAGCATAGATATGTTGTTTCTTTTTACTTTTTAAAAATTCTTTTGTTTTTATGATTAGTATTAATGATTTTTTTGTATTTTAATCTTTACAATATTATAGAATGTATTTAATTTTCATGTTTTTTATTTATTTATTTATTTTTTTTTTAATTTATTTTCTTATGACAATTCTAAATTTTCTACTTTCATTCTAGGTTTTTTTTAAATTTCATTTGTTTTTTATTTCCAGTCATTTGATGGTGTTTTCAATTTTAAAATTTTTTTTTTTTTTCCCCAGCACCGACTGGTGATGAAGTCATTGTGTCTCATATTTGTCAGCATGGAAAAAGTTGGTCTTACTGGTTTAGGAAAATGGGTAAACTTTTATTTAATTTCATTTATTTATTTAAAGTAATATTTACAGAAAACAGTAGAAACAGAGTTAATTATTGATCAGTTTAGTTAATTAAACAATTGTAACAGATTCAGGTAATCCCTGTCAGCTAAGTCTGATATGATATAGTTTATTTATTCTTAAAAACAGATGTTTAAAATTGTGATTTTGTTTTTGTTGTTTGTTTTAAGAAAATATAAAAATTGTGATTTTTTTCTTTGAAGGAAATATAAATTATAGATTTCTGAACTGTTTTAAGAAAAGTTAAAATAGTAATTTAAAAAAATAAAATGTTTTAAGAAAATACAAATGATCTTTTTTATTGTTTTAAAAAAAATGGTGTAATTCTTAATTTAAGAAAATATACTTATTGTTTTAACAATAATTAAAATACTGAAATTTATTCTTTTCTTTCTTTAATAATGATATTTTGATTTTAACTAATATAACAGGTTTTGTTTTAGTATTTTTTATATTTTTCTTATTTGTTTTATTTACAAAATATAAAACAATGGGTTTTGAGTTGTTTGTGTTTTTGTTGTAGAAAATATAAAAAATCTTGGGCCGCACACACTGCAGCTACAAACGATTCTCAACGAAAGTGGAACAACTGTGTACGCAGGACGAGAGTTACCTTCCCATCGCATCCGATTCATTGTTACAGGTAAGTGAAGATTTCTAAAAATCTAGTTTTCTTTTTTACTAGATTCCGATTTATTGTTACAGGTATGAGAAGATTTTAAAAATTCTATTTTTCTTTTTCACATTGCATCTCATTTTTGTTCAGGTAAGTGAAGGTTTCTAAAAATCCATTTTTCTTTTTTACTAGGTTTTATTGTACATTATAAGTTAATATAACACCTTAGTACACAGTAACAGCTGTAATAACAAAACATGTTAAAAAATATTTTTAAATGATGTCATATTATGTATGTACATATACTCAGATGGTGATGATAAAAGATTTCTAGTTGTTAATGAAAAAAGAGTAGCCTGTTGTATCACAGCAGCAGATTTTCTTTTTTGTTTATTTTTATCTTTATGGTCCTGATGAAAAACAAGATACAACTGAACATTGAAAATATGCTGAGTGTGTTATTAAATAAAACACTTTTATTTCTCATATTTCAACTATATGTTAACAATCAGTATTATAATAATATTTGTTTACCCTGTAAGCATCATGGGGTGATTGCTTGTTTGACCAAGAAAATGTCAATGAATGATTACAATATATATTAATATTCTGCCAAATATAAAAACTCACGATTTAAATAATGAATTTGGTAAAGGATGTCAGTGAAACAAGGATTTTTTATTAAATTAATATCAAAACTCCTGTAAGTGGTGAGAGCAAAACAGAAAATGTGAGATGCATCCAGGGTTAAAAAGAATTGTATGTGTGTATTTTATATAATTTTTGATCCTACCTTTTTGTTAGATTTAAGAAATTAGAAGATTATTCTGGTATATTTGTTTTGTGTGTTTGTCTCACAGAGGCTGAGCCAGAGAGGTTTGTTGTTGGTCTGCTGGATGGTCCGTTCAGAGTTGGAATGCCATTTCAGATTCCTCTAGAGTTTCAGGACAAGTTCAACCACCCAGCCAAACCCTCTTCCAAACTGAAACCCAGTCTAGAAGCCAGGTATGTTCAAGTAAATAAATAAATAAATAAATAAAAATTCAAATTTAAATATTTCTAATGCTGTTGACGAAATTGGTATATAAAGGATGCAGATAAAAAAAAAAAAAAAAATGAAGGAAAATTTTAAATAAAAATAAAATATCAATAAGTTTTTAGGAAATAAAGAGAAAAATAATAATAAGAAAGGGAAATTAATAAAGAATGAAAGGAAAAAGTAACAAAATATATTTATATACAAATATTTTGAAAGATATTTAGAAAAAAATGGAGTTTTGATTTTGACAGATAAATGAATTAGATTGTCACACAGCTATATCATTTATTTTATTGTTCAAAAAGGTTAACTTATTTGATTACATGCTTATTTGGTTTTTTCTCTGTTCATCTGTCAGCCTGTCTGTCCATCTGTCCAGCTTTCTAGCTTCTTATCTATCTCTGTATGTCTGTATCTCTCTGCCTGTCTATCTATCTATCTATCTATCTATCTATCTATCTATCTATCTACCTATCTACCTACCTACCTATATATATATACCTATATATATCTATCTATATATCTATATATCTATATACCTATCTCTCTACCTATCTCTCTACCTACCTGCCTATGTAACTCTCTGTGTTTCTCTGTTTCTAACTATCTGTCCATCACTGTGTCTGTCTGTCTGTCTGTCTGTCTGTTTTATCTTACTTTATTTATTTTAGTGGCCTGGATCTCACCTATGACAGTGTGTCTATTAAAGGGAACACGTTGGTTATTAAAGGTGTCATAGCTAAAGGACTTGTTCCAACAAACTCTGGAAAAGTGAGTTGTATTGTCTACACGTTTTGTCGTAAGGTGTGAATGCTAAACAGCTTTGTGCTGTGACTCTTAAGATTATTGGAAATGGTAATGGATCAAGAAGATTACCTAAATCTCTTGTTTAGACAAATTCACCAACATTAATTTTTCTTCATAGTCTGCCATTATTATGTATTGCAATTGTTTCTGTTACTGTTATTGTTATTATTATTGTTATTATTATTATCATTATTTATATTATTATTATTATTACAATTATAATATATTGTTATTATTTTATTTTTTGTTAGTGTTATTGTTATTGTTTATTATTATTATTTTTATTATTGATGAAGCTATTGTAATTTTTTTATGATGTTGTTATTATTGCTATTATTTTATTGATAATATTGTTTTTATGCTGTTTTTTTATATTTACTATTACAGTAATAATTACATACCTTTAACCCTTCTTCTTCCTCTCATTATTTTTAATATTATTATTATTACAGATTACATAATATTCTTAATACATTACCATTTGTTTTGTGTAGAATTTCAGTTTTGCTGTTAGGATACCCGACCTGGAAGAAGAAACACAGACAATGAAAATTAGGTTGTTACCAGGTAAATTTTTGAACAGTCACACCTTTACAGAAGACAAAAAATTAAAAAGTCTCTGAATGGCACCATCCAAAGTAGCCACACTGAACAATCACTAAACATAAAACCAGTCTGTAGGATTATAATATTCTGGAAGAAAAAATTATCAGTGTTTATAAAAGTGAAAACTCAAAGTTTGTCAGATTTGTGACGATTTGATCTTTTTGTTGTGTGTGTTTATTTAATTATTTTCTGTATCAAACTTGAAATCTTTCTGTTAGCCTGAGGTATATATATTTTTTCTTGAATCTCAGAAGGGATATATCATAAAGTTTTATTTTTATTTATAGTAATTAATCTTATTTTATGTAGGTTTCTTTTTTTGGGGGGGGGTTTGTTTGGTTTATTTACTGGTTTATTTACTGGTTTATTTATTGGTTTATTTGTTGTAATTTTTATTTAATTTATTTATTCATTCATTCATTCATTTATTTACATAGTTTATTTATTTAATTATTCATTTTTCATTCATTCATTCAATTATTTATTTATTTACATATTTACATGTCTATTTATTTGTTTATTAATTTCACTTACTTTAGTTATTACTTACATAATTACTTCACTTTATTTTATTTATTTATTTACTTTATCTATTTAGTTATTTATCTGTTTATTTATTTATTTATTTAATTATTTTATTTATTTATTTATTTATTTATTTGCTTTATTTATCTTTATTTATTTATTTATCTATTTATCTATTTATTTATTTATCTATTTATCTATTTATCTATTTATCTATTTATCTATTTATCCATTTATTTATTTATCTATTTATCTATTTATTTATTTATTTTCAGGTCCTCCTAACAAGTTGCTTGTGACTCCAGAAGCAGAGATGGAGATAGAGAATGGAAGTTCAGTCAGCTACAGTGTCAAAGTTCTCGACATCAATGGAAATCTCACAGCAGACGGCAAACAAACTGTCGTGTGTCGGGTAACTCAAATTATTAATTTTTCTAGTTAAATCTGAGATTAATAATGTTCTTAACCTTTAATCCTTGTTTATTTTTTATTATCTGTCTTTACTATCTCAGTTGGTCTGTTTTTAAATTACTCTCTCTAGCTCTTTATCTGTTTTTCTGTCTCATTCTCATTTTCTGTCTCTCTGTCTCATTCTCATTCTGTGACTTTTTGTTCTCTCTCTCTCTCTCTCTCTCTCTCTCACACACACACACACAGAAAAACATTAATTTTCATATGCTTTGTCACACCCATAAGCAATTAAACTAAAAACAATATTCTTCATATTTTTATCTACTTTAAAAAGAACACACATCAAACAAAAGAAACAAAAAACAACAACAACAAATAGAAAAAAAGAAGAAAAAAAAAAAAAAACAAAAATAACCCATCAAAATATAAAATAAATAAAATAAAGACCTAGAATTTCCAACTTTTTCAGTAAATTTAATTTTAATTTTAATATTTTTTTTAGTTCATTGGAGCACCAGGTTTGCCTACATACACATTAGACTGCAGTAACAGTGGAAATGGAATACTCACTGGACCCAGCCTGAATCTGAAAAAAATGAAAGAGAATCAGATAGTTACAGCCAAGATAGATATGCAGGTAGGTTAATGGATAGATGGAGGGAGGGAGGGATGGATGGATGAATGGATAGATAGTGGATGAATGAATGAATGAATGAATAAATGAAATTTGATGTGCAAGTAGATTATAAATAAGGATAGATGGATGATGGGTGGATGGATGGATGAATGACGATGAATGAATGAATGAATGAATGAAATGACATGAAGCAGGAGTAACTGATGGAGCAGATGAATGAAACCTGATATGTTAGTAGGTAATCACATGAAGAGATAGATGGTTGAATGAAATAATGGATGAATTAATGAGAGTCAAAAATAAATAGAAGGATGTATAATAAATAAATAAATGATTGGATGGATAAATGGATGGAAGAATAAATGGATGACTGTATAAATGCATAAATGAATAAAATTATAGATGGATTAATGAATTTGTTTTAGAATTATAAATGAATAAATTAATTGCTTTTTACTTTTCACTTGAAAGATAAGCACTATTTATTTATTTATTTTTATTTTTGTTTAGGGACACAAGGACGTTGCGACGGTTGAGAGGACAGTGAAGATTTCTCCGAGTGGCCGAGTGGCTCACGTTGATGTGACATATGTGACAGATGAGGGCGTCGCAAAGAAAATCACCAATGCAGGAGACGTGATGGAAACAGTGGGACAAACCATCAGAGGCCTGAGTAGGCGTTTAACTCTTTACTTGTTGTAAACAGATACATATCAACTCTAAAACTGTTTAACTCTTTACTTGTGATAAACAGATACATCAACACAATATTTTATTACCCGTAATAGTAGAAAACAAAAATGTCTTGTTATGATGTGAGAAGTGAATACATCCTCAGAAACCATCAAATATTGAGCTACAACTAGCTCTCTCTCTCTCTCTCTCTCTCTCTCTCTCTCTCTCTCTCTCTCTCTCTGTGTGTGTGTGTGTGTGTGTGTGTGTGTGTGTGTATGTATGTGTGTGTTTGTGTGTTTATATTCACATATACACAAATGATAGTTGTGACTGTTCTTGTTGCTAAATAAATATTTTCCTTTTCTTCTTTTTAATATTTGGATTTGTTCTAAATAGATAACCAACATATTCTTTATTTTAATCAAAAACAAAAGGAAGACAAACAAAGAAGAACCCAAATATTTTCTGACAATTTCATTAGACAAATAAGCTATTTAATGTTTATTGCAATTAGAAAATTAAACTTGTTTATGTTTAAAAATAATGATAAAATAGAAACAACAAGAAAATAACAAAAAAAAGGAATATAATGTTCTGTCTTAAAGCAAGTGAAAAATATGAATATAATGTTAAGCATTTCAATGTGCTTTCAATGTGCTTTTCTGTTTTTTCAGCATTTAAACTAACAGACGAAGGTGGAAGAGAAATTCCTCTGACTGAGAAAATTACATCCAAAATTAAGGTAAAATTCTGTGAGAAAAGAAAATATTAGTATGAAAGGAGCAGAGTATTTTTTGAAAATTGGTTTTTTTATTAAAATACACCGACATTGGTATAAACTGAAAAAAAAATGACTGTAATTTAACTTTTTTAATAAAAAGAAGAAAACAAAAGAAAAAAAGAAAGAAAAAGGAACCACACAACAAGAAGAAGAAAAATAAAAGTTATGTTAATGTATTAAGTTTTTATTAATCACGTCCAATGCAAAAGGAGAATATTTTGAAAGATTGTGTTAATTAATTGTTTATTATATACTTATTTTTTAATATCAGTACTGCTGTAATGTTATAAAATAAATGTGTGTGTGTGTGTGTGTTTCTTTTTTTTTGAATTAATTATTTTTACATATCCTAATGATATTCTCATTCTTCTTCTTATTATTTTTTCCTTCATTTTCTTTTTTTAGCTTAACTGGGTACCCAAAGTATCCAAAGAAATGCTTATGGAAGGGAAACTACCAGATATTAAAATTCCTATTTCTGTGACTGACTCAAAATACTGTCACATTAATATACTTGATGGACCAGGATTAGAATTTACATTTTCTGTCAAGTAGGTACAATAATATGCAGAATTTGTTTGAATAGTTATTATTATTATTATTAGTAGTAGTAGTAGTAGTAGCATTGTTACTATTATTACAGTTATTACTATTATTGTTATTACTATTTTTTTTTAAATTGTAGAATATTATAATCATGATGAAAGATAATTTAATATAAATTAAAACTCTTCAAAAGATCTTAATAAATGACGTAAAAAAACATATACATACATATATATATAGAGAGAGAGAGAGAGAGAGAGAGAGAGAGAGAGAGAGAGAGAGAGAGAGAGAGAGAGAGAGAGAGGCAAGATACATACATACATATATATATATATTTACAATTACATTGAATTATGCAATTGCATCATAAATTCTGTCATACAGTATAAATTGTAACTTGCAACATTGTCTGAATATCCATTAAGTTGGTAAAAATGCCCAATAATGAGAATATTAAATTGTGCTAATTATTTAATCGATTAAACTTGTGATCATTTCAAATTATCATGTGGTTAGAATTCTATGTAAATCAGGGTTAGAATTCTCTGTAAATAGTCATATAATTAGATCTGTTAATTATAGTGTAAATTATAGTGAAATTACAGTCTCAAAACCTTGAAAGAAACTTGTCCGTTAAAGATCCAGTAAAATTAGAAAATGGTGAAAGGTCCCTTAACTTTAAATCAGACTGTTTATCTGATGAAAATATAACCACCTTTAATTGGTGTATTTACTGGACTGAATGTCACTTAAGGTGGCACAAATTGTCACTTGGTGTGAACACCCCTTTAGTGAAATATAAACTTTTTTTTTTTTTTTTGTTACAGAGGAACTGCTGGACCTCCTTATCAGTTGAAGTGTGTGTGTGAGGGAGGTAACTCTGTTTCAATGGGACAGCCATTCACTGGTGAAATCATTGTGAAGATACAGGACAAAAATGGCAATGATATTACTGACGTAAGTGTTAGATATTTTAAACACTGTCTTATAAGAATTCTT
Source organism: Chrysomallon squamiferum (assembly GCA_012295275.1). Taxonomy (NCBI): domain Eukaryota; kingdom Metazoa; phylum Mollusca; class Gastropoda; order Neomphalida; family Peltospiridae; genus Chrysomallon; species Chrysomallon squamiferum. The sequence goes on from CM022678.1 coordinate 20,132,019, forward strand.
GACCATAAAAAGAAGAATTAAGGTGTTAGTGATACAAACTAGCTAACAGTAGACTGGACTTGCTTCTTTATTTTAAAATATTCTCATAGCAAATCAAAATTTTGAGATTTTCATTTATTTTCCTTTAATGTTTGTTTGAACATTGGTTGTTGTTATAGTAAACTATTATTAGTCATTCTTTCTGTTTCTGTAGCTTTTTCATTCTCTCCCTTCCTTCTCACTCTAAACAAAAACAGTTATTGGCTTTTATTAATAATGTATGTATGTATGTGTGTGTTTATTCATTATGGTTATTTTAATTAACATTTTTAAAGAAAACTTGTTTGAATAATAAATTTTAAATTTCAGTTAAATGTTTTACACATTTCTTCACACTGTCTTTTTTTTTAAACTTTTAAAATTTTTATACTGTTTTACTATTTAATTTTATATAAATCATCTTTTGACATCCAGTAGCCAATCTGTGTTTTTTGTTAACTATTCATTCATTCATTAATATGGTTATTTTATTACTTTTTCAATACATATATATATATATATCTATATCTATTTATTTATATCTGTAATCTATATCTATATCTATCTACCTATGTATCTATGTATGTATGTATGTATATATATTATGTGTATATAATGTTGATAATTAAAACTGACTTGTTTTCAAGTTGCCTCCGTCAACAAGCAGAGAGATGTCAGTTAGTGGGGAATATCTGAAAGTTGACGCAGCCATGATTTCCAAACAGCAGGTAAAAATACATTTAAAAAATATTAAAAGTAACAGATTTCTAATATACATGCAGTTCTAAATAATACATATTTATCTTCTTTTTTATGTTTTAATGTTTGAATGTATGATAACAAAAAACATGAATGAATCTGTACTATTCAAAAAAATACCATCAACACTAACAAAATATATAAATAAATAAAAAAATAACAACAATAACAATAATCATGATGATCTAAGTCTGAAAAAAATGTATTTTTTTTTAAAATGAAACATTCTAGAGTGATAATTTTCTTGATTTGAAAGGATGATAAAAAAAAAATGCAGCATGGACCAGTATTTTTAAAAATTGTTATTTGTTTCTAATATGAGATACTCAAAAACTTAAAACAGACCAAGTTTTTAATAATTTAAATAATTTCGTTCTATTTTAAATTTCAAATAGTCTATAGAGACTGAATATTTACTTATTCTGATAATTTATAGAATATTTAACAATATTTTCATAATATGAAAATTCAACCCAGACTGAATAATTATTAAAACAAGTAATTTTATTATTTGCAATTTTTTAAGAAGACTGAGTTTATATATTTTTTGACATTTAGTCTGCATTCACAATTTCCTTAAAAGACTGAGTGGTATTGTCCGATAAATTAAATATTAAAAGGTATTAATGTTTTATAAAACTCTTGTTAAAGATTTTGTTGTTATATTTTATCATTTGAAATAAGTTAAACAGCAATATTTTAGTATTGAACTGTTTTAAATCAAAATCTGTTTCAGAAACACTTTGCAATTCGAGGTATTCAGTTTCTCAATGCACCTCTGGGTCATCAAGAGGTCAAAGTTCAGTGGAATAAATTTGAAGATTTCGTCAGATTTGATGTTGTAGCTGGTCCACCAAGCAAAATTGACTTACCAGACTGGAATCTGGGACAAGTAAGCCCCATTTTGATTTGAATTTTTATTTTTATTATTATTATTATTATTATTATTTTTTTTTTTATTTTTATTTTTATTTTTATTTTTAATTTTTTATTTTATTATTATTATTATTTATTAAGGCCATTTTTATTTTTAATTTTATATTTATTATTTATTTATTTATTTATTTTATTTTATGTTATTTTATTCATATAATCTGTGATGGTACCCATTGATATTTTTGAGAGTAACATCTTTCTTAATTGTGTAAGAACAATTTTGGTAAATATATAAAAATTTTAATTAAAAATATAAAAAATTCAACATTTTCGTATTAATTTGTCAGTGTTCAAAGTGTCGAGACACTGTTTTAAATCACACTTGTGTTCTCTTTGTAGCCAGTGACTGTTTTCAATGACAGCAAACTGCCACACCCACTCAAAATTCAGCTCCTAGACGAAGCAGGGAACACATCAAAAACAGCCGACATCAAAGTGCAGCTAGCCAAGGACTCGAAACTGAAGGTTTTAATAATATCATATCCTTTGTACTTAGTTCATATCACAAGTTACAGATTCATGATGATACCAGACCAGGCCTGTACTAACTATTACGAAATCTATGAAAATCTGGAGAAATTGTTTATACTTTTGTAACAGAAATATTTCACTTATTTTTTCCATGATCCTATAATGATGATGATACTACTACTACTACTACTACTACTACTACTACTACTGCTGTTATGTTATGTTAAAATTTGTGTTTGATATCCCTTGATGTTATTGTTCAGATGATTCAAAAGATGGTGTATTTAATCCGCAGTATGTTGTCACTACAAAAACAGTATATCAGGAAACAAATAAAGATTGTCAATGAGAAAATGATGATTTGAAAAAGACATTAAATATAGTCACTTAGGAAAAGATATATTTATAACTAATAAAGATATTTATATCCTTATCATGAAAGTTATTGAATGGAAGGTATGAAAAATTGTCTGGTTATTCTATATATTTTTAAAAATATATAATTTTAATATATATTAGAAAATAGTTTTGTTTGAAAAAAGTACATATATTATTTTAATTGTTATTATTATTACAGAAAATATTTTGTTTTGTCTGGATTTATTGTTATTATTCTTGTTTTACAGTGTATTATTTTGTTTGTGTTATTATTTATTGTTATTATTCTTGTTTTTAGTAGTACAGTTAAATAACTGTGCAGTGTATTATTTTGTTTGTGTTAAAGATTTATTGTTATTATTCTTGTTTAGTAGTACAGGTAAATAACTGTGCAGTGTATTATTTTGTTTGTGTTAAAGATTTATTGTTATTATTCTTGTTTAGTAGTACAGGTAATTAATTATACAGTGTATTATTATTTTGTGTTAAAAATTTATTGTTATTATTCTTCTTTAATAGTACAGGTAATTAATTATACAGTGTATTATTATTTTGTTTGTGTTAAAGATTTATTGTTATTATTCTTGTTTTAAGCTCATACCATTTCCCCAGCCCCTGAAGACAGATTCTGAAGGTGTTGCTGACTTTGGTTCTATTTCTGTTTGTGGACCAAGGTAAAACATATTAAACTTAGTTTTTTTCTCATAGTAATATGTGTAAGCTGAGAAAATATATTGAACATATTTTGATATAGAATGGCTTACTGTGTACTGTAACCTGTAGAACACTGTGTTTTGAGAAACTGAAGTTAATAATCCATTAAAGTAAATAAATAAGCAAACTAAAACAAAACAAATGAACAAATGATTGAATGAATGAACAAATGAACGAACAAACAAACAAGGAAGGAAGAAGGGAATTAAGAATTTTGGGAAATAAATAAATATGTAAAGAATGAAAGAAAGTAACAATGAAAAAAAGAAAGAAAGAAATAATATGTATCTGAACATTTTTCAAGTGACAGTGACAAAGGTTTTCATGGGTTAAAATTAAATATGAGTGGTTATCAGAATGACATAACCTTTCAGTCATTTAATTCTCTGGATGTTGTCAGCATCTATAATCAGTAATATGCAGACTCTTTACTTGTTTGTAGTCTGAGACAACTCTGTTCTCAACCTTTTGTACATTTGTTTTAGTAGTTCACATGTATTAAAATTTATTTTCAGTGGAGGTTCAAATCTCTCTCTCTCTCTCTCTCTCTCTCTCTCTCTCTCTCTCTCTCTCTCTCTCTCTGTATATATATATGTGTGTGTGTGCGTGTGTATGTGTATATATATATATATATATATATATATATATATATATTATATATATACACAAAAATGAGTGAAATCTAATAACCATCTGTATTAACACATTTTGAACTGTTCTTAAATATTCATTTCATTAAAACAATTGCAGTGGTTTGTACGAGATTCAGCCGAAAGCTTTCATCAACAAGACAATAATATCAGGTCCTAAGATAAAAGTGAACGTCCAGCCTGACCCCAATAACCCACAGGAGCTCATAGTGGACTACAGCAAAAATGCTTCGTTTGTTGCCGGCGAGAAACTGACAGGTGAGAACTTCAGGTGTAAAACACGATAAAAAAATACACAGCAGTAATTTATCCAGGTGTGTGAGAGGTTAAATAATTAGTATGTAAGTAATTATAATTAATTCAGGTATTTGTAAGTTGACAGTATTATAAATTTAGATAAATAATAATTAATATAAATTAATGTAATATGTGATAGTTAATTTGCAAAACATGTATAAATGTTATTCAGGTATTGTAGATTATATAAATTTGATGTAATTTAATATTTTTGTGGTTAAATATGAAATATATTTCAATGATTTTTCTGTGTGTAATTGTCTGTTACTCACACACTCACACACACAACACACACACACACATACACACACACACACACACACACACACACACACACACACACACAAACGGACACAAAAAAATGCAAACATGCAGAGAAATGTAAAAAATATGATCACACACACACACACACACACACACACACACACACACACACAAATAGAAAAAAGTGTAAATACTGAAAACATGATCAACAGTCCATAAAACAAACCAGCAAAGTTAAAAGTGTAAAAAAAAAAAAAATGATTGACTAAAGAGAAATGGGTGTTTTTAATGTTATTATATTTAAAAGTTTTGACATACAATTTATAAAACTGTTTCAGAGTTCACGGTGAAGGTGATAGCTGAAGATGGAAATCTGATGAACACAGCAAACTGTTCTCACGTCTCTCTCAAACTGTGGAAGACAGACGCAGGAATCAAGGACAGTGTCCCACCCACAAAGGTCAAACAGCTTTGACATGACATTAACATGACAGTCCATTCTAACTGACAGCCTATTTTAACATGACATTAACATGACATTAACATGACAGTCCATTGTAACATGCTGTTAACTTGCTGACAGCCTATTTTAACATGACATTAACTCACTGACATCTTTTGACATCACAGCATCATTCCTCTTTAACATAAAGTCACCTTCCTGACAATAGTTCAGTTTAACACGTGTTACTTTTTTTAACATGACATTAATTCATTGACATTTCTTTTGGTCATGATATTTGCACACACACACACACTGAAAGTCCATTTTCCTGCATCATTTTTATTTAAGACAACCACAATTTACTGTTAGTTGTCTGACACATTATTTCACATTTATTTAGTTCTCTTTAACCTTTCCTTACTTTTCATTTTCCCATGACATTAATTTTTTTAAAAATATGTCTTAATTTAATTTAGAGTAAATTCTCTTTGAAAAAGTAAAAAAAATATGTATTGAAAATTCTCTGAGTTACTGCTGTTTCTTTTTAATAACTTTTAATTAAAATATTATTAGTGATGAAAATCCTAAACACAAAGGATCTTGATCCTGTTAAGGGGTCTTGTATATTTTATTGTTTCTTTGTTTTAGGCCATAACACTGAAACCTGAGACACCAAATAAAAGTGAAAAGGGGATATTCCATTTTAGGTGAGTACTGTCTCGATGGAATATTCAGTTTTTTTAGTAAATGATTTGAAAAGGGAATATTCTTTTTTATTAAGTGAATATTCCCTTGGTGAGAAGGTCTCTGACAAGGAATATTCAGTTTTAGAAAGTAGTGATAGTAACTTTACTGAAAACATTAATTGAAATTATTTCTAAAAATAGTCATCTTAAGTCCTTGGAATTTAATTATATATTATTTATAATCATTTATTGTTTGCATACTGTTTATAATTATTTGTTATTTATATATCATTTATAATTATTTATTACTTAAATATTATTTATAATCATTTTTTGTTTCTGTATTATATATAATTGTTTATTTATATATTTCTTAGTTATTTATATATTATTCATAATTATTATTTATATATATATAT
>CM022678.1:20143055-20211143 GCA_012295275.1 Chrysomallon squamiferum
AACCAGATTTTCCACGTCCCAGTTGACCTCGCGGAGTTTTGCTAGTACCACTGCCTGCACGTTCATTATCTGGAAGAGAAACGAGTGTGAGAAACGACTGTTTACTTCAGCGACATTTTGAACTTGTTGTTAATCTGTGGTTACTGGGTACAATTAGAAAAGATGAAAATAACTTCATGATATATTAAACTCATTCATATGTATATTCAATATTCACAAACATGCAGAAAATGGAGGTACAAGCACATGCCCAAATACAGACACATACACATATACAAATTCTCTCTCTCTCTCTCTCTCACTCTCTGTCTCTCACTTTTTCTCTCTCTTTCTCTCCTTCTTTCTCTCTTTCTCTATATATAACCACACACAGATACACACAAAAGAACAAAACAATATTATAAATATAGACTCAATCATGAACATACATGCACACAAACAAAAATACATGAATACACACACATAGACACACACACACACACACACACACAGATGTACACACACACACACACACACACACATACACACACACACACACACACACACACACACACACACACAGACATACATGCACCCTCATCTACAACAAACTGTAAATGAAATAAAACCCACAGACCTGCAGAGTTGCGTGTGCCACCATGCTGACACAGTTGGGTGGGACAGACACGTGAATGTTTGAGTTAAAACTCGACACAAAGGACCCGCCCTTGTCGGTGATGGTGAAAGTTTCTGGCTGACTGTATTCAATACCGAAAGACCCGATTCCTGATTTTACTGTGTTGTCTGGACTCAGTCGCCATATTCCATCTGACGTCTTCTTTATAGTCCTTGCCCGGAATCTGTAACCATAGCAACAGAGATATTTACTTACTTCATGAATGAACATGGCAATACTGTATTAGAAATGTTTATGTGTTTCTTAGATGATAAGGATGATATTAATGAGGAAAAATTTGTTTCATAAATGAAGATGGTAATGCATATCATGTAATGAATGAACAGGATAATAATATGTCATATATTTTTTTTTCTTTAAATGAATATTGTAATACAGATGAGAAATATTTGTTTATCAAATGATCATGATTTTTTAAAATAATTAACCATTATTAAAAAAAAAAAAAAAGAAAAAAGTAATTAAACTTTGGCATATTGAACAAAAGACATATGTTCAGTATTCTATTTAGATGTATTGATTAATGGGTGGAATGGGAAATTATCTAATTGTTTAGTAGAGAATTTTTCTTTAAGAGACTAAATAAACATAATTTAAGAGTACCATGTTAGATACGTTTCATAAAATTCAAATATCTTACCAGATTCATTTGTTAAAATAACTGAACCATTTCCTTTATATTATATATTGTATACTGAATGACATAATATTTCCTGTGTATTTTTTTTTTTTTTCACAATTACCCTTACATGATCAATGGTTATTGTGTATTGAAAGATAACATGTCAATACCAATGCTATTTTATTATTTCAGTCAAATAGTCTTTGTTGTAAATTAATATAACAAATATAAAAACTTGAGTACTTTAAAGATTCTAACTCTATTATTTCTTACAGTTTCCTTATAAGAACAGAGTGTTGTTGTGGTTTGAGATACCAGTGTTATTTTATTATTTCATTAATAGAGATTTTATTTTATATGGGTATAAAAAATATAAAGATTTGAATGTTGAAAAGATTTACCTTTTCTTGATGCTTCCATTCAGTGTTAGAACTGGATGTAGCAACTCTTTGCTCAACATTGACTCTAACTGCGAACAGACGCCAAGCAGGTTGTAGTCAGTAATACGCTGCATTGATTTACCTTCAGCAACAGCAGCAGCTGCAGCATCATCTTGGACAAGTCTGTGTAGATGAGGGTCACTTTTGTAAGATCTCAGAGAACCTGCAGGGGAAGAATTTTCCGAAGAAAACTCTGCAGCGATTTCCTTCGTCTGAAACTGGATTTCTGAAAGACTTCTTCTCTTGCCATGTCTGCCAATGCCTGGACTGGTGATGTTGCCATGTCTGTCGATGTTTGGACTGTTCACGTTGGCGTGTTTGTCAGTGTTGCTGTTTGTATGTCTCTTGTTGGGACTGTTACTGTTGCTGTGCCTGATGACGTTTGGACTGCTGCTGTTGCTGTGGTGTTTCGATGACCTCTCCTGACCTCGCATGGATCTGATGACCGACTTGACACTTCTCAGTGTGCTGTTTCTGGAAGGTCGTACTGAGGTGGTTTTCGTCAAGGTTGAAATCCCGTTTTTGTTTTTACGAAACAATCCGAACGTCTTCTGCTCGAGCATTGGTTGGGGGCTGGTTGGCTTGTTGATGATGTTGTTCCCTTTGATGTTGAATGACTGAAGGTTTTCCAGTTTGTAGACCGACATCGGCAGCGACGTTATGTTGTTGTTGGAGACGTCCAGATTCTGCAGCTTCTTCAGCTGCCCGATTTCTTCCGGGATGTCGTGAATGTTGTTGTTTTCCAGTCGCAGAAATTTCAGATGAGCCAAGTCGAAAAGACCTCGAGGAAGAACCTCCAGTTCGTTGTTAGCAGCGTTGAGACAAACCAGGTTCTTCATTCTGCCCACAGAGAAACTGTGGATTTTGTTCTTGGAGACGTTCAGATACTGAAGGTTGTCAAATCTATCCGGAACGGTTTCCAGGAGGTTTCCCTGAAGATGGAGAACTCGCAGACACTGCAGCTTGGTGAGTTCCTGCGGGACGAAGCTCAGTCGGTTGTTGCCCAGGTTCAGGTACTTCAGGTGGCGAAGTCTTATTATCGTGCTGTTCAGCGACGTGAACTTGTTTTCTCCCAAGTTGAGCTCTCGGAGGTTGTTGAGGTTCTCAAAGCCAGGCGGGAGGTTGACGAGCCGGTTCTGAGAGAGGTTGAGGGAGTGGAGGGTGGACAGCCGGCAGACGGGCATGGGTACCTGGTCGAAGAGGTTGTTGGAGAGGTTGAGGTAGAGGAGGAGCTGCGGAGGTTCTGGATGGAGAAGGGTAGATACCACAGCTTGTTCTGGTGCATGTCCAAGTGACGAAGACTTGTCAGCTGACCAATGTCGTGTGGAATCTGTTCTATGTCGTTCTTCCCTACCTGATTGTAAAAGAATATATATATATATCTATATCTATATCTATATCTATCTATCTATCTATCTATATATATATATTTACATATAAAGTAACGTTTTATAAAACTTAGAAATGATAAGCTGAAATGAGGTTAAGAATAATTTAAAGCTAACCTACATACATGTATTAAAATAATAACCTTAAGAAAAGAGAAGAAATATTTTACAACTTTTATTTAGAATATCATTATGGTTGTGTATAAATATTCTTGTACGATTAAACCAGTATTTTAGTCTTTTTTGATGAAGATGATGATGTTGATGATTGTAGAAGTTTTAATAACTATTGATTTGATGATAATACTAATGATGAGATCAGTAATTATAATAATAACTAATAATAGCAATAATTTTAATAATAATTTTTAGATAATAATAATAATAATAATAATAATAATAATAATAATAACTATAACACAGTTAAATTTTATAACAGTAACATGAACACATTGAATAATAGCAAATAATAATAGCAACACCAATAGTAATCATTGTACCAACAGCAACAACAGCAACAACATGAGTAATAACAAATAATAACAGCAGCAACATCATAAGTAATTACAAATAATTACAGCAACAGTAACAACATGAGTGATAAGAAATAACAACAGTAGCAACAACAACAGCAACATGATGATAATCATAACAGTATCAAAAACAACAAGATGAGTGATGACAGATAATAACAACAGCAACAGCAACAACAACCTTTAGAAATCGCAGCTGTCTGAGTGCTCCCAACGCTCCTGGGCAAGGACGGGAATCTGTTGTGGGTGAGGTCAAGCTCTGTCAGGTGTTTGCAGTTGACAATTGTCTCTGGCAGCGACGTCAGCAGGTTCTTCAACAGAAGCAGCTTTTTCAGACTCCTCAGGTAGGAGATCATTGTGGGGAGACAGTCTATCTCATTGTCAGTCAACTTCAGAACCTCGATTCCCGTGAACTGAAACACCTCTGGGGGAATGTGGGTCAGGTTGCACCTACAGAGGTCAAGTTCGGTTTGACCCTTTGAGTTACTGACCACACGGAGTCGTATGTTTTTGTTTTGAGTTACGAAACCTGAACTGTTTGGTCGCCGCGATTTCGGGTTTGAACGTCCGTTCAACATTTTCATAGATTTCTGTCTTGTCTGAAGAGAAAAAGATTTATTAGTAGGTTTATATTTACATGAGTGAAAAAAATTATAATTTGTGTTGTTTTGTTTTTAGAAAAGCCAGTGTGTTAAAAACATGTTTTTGATTTTTTACAATTTAGCTTTAATGATAATTTCTGTAAGAAATGATAATAATTATAATACAGGTGTTGAAAACAATACTTCTTTTTAATTATTGTTAGAAAATACATCAAACATACCCACTTACAACAACTTGCCACCTCGTTAGAAAAATACACAGACACACACAAACACACACAGACAAACACATACAAACACAAGAACACACAAATACACAGAGTAATATTAGTGTTTCATTGTAATCAAAAACAAAGAAAAAACATAAAATTTATTTGAATATTATTACAGTTAATAAATCTGTTTCAGAATTATAGTATCTATATTATATGGACAATATATTAATAACTATTGAATTGTCTATATATATTATATATATATATATATATATATATGTAATATATATATATATATATAAAATTTACCATCTCTACACCCATTGATTTCTTAATTATCAGTTGCATGACAATTGTGTTTAATAAGAAAACAAAACCTACCTAAGAATTTCTGTGTATTTGTACAAACATCGTAGTTTTCATGCTAGCACTTACTCCAAGCTGTTGCCACTGGTGATGTTCAGGTGACCTGTGGTGGACAAAGTTAACTTGAGTTGGCAATCAACTCTTTATCAATAATGAATAAACTTTCCTTTCTCTTCTCACAAATCAATAATTTTCACCTGTTTACTTTATTTCTTGAGCAATATATTATTTATTATATACTGAAAGATAAATGTCTGTGTGATGTATTGCTTATTGAATGTAATTATTTAATAATAACTCATACTGTGAACACTGTTTATTTTATATTGAATGATTATATTGTTTATGGTTTATTTATTATTTTATAGTATTTCTTATGTGAACAGTATATTATTTATTGTATTAATTTGTTTATTATAATCTTTGTGAGTGGTGCTATTTATAATATATTCTTCTACATTACAGTTCTGCCTGAAATGAACACACACACACACACACACACACACATATATAGATAGATAGATAGATAAGCAGATCTATATATATATATATATAACAAACACACACACACACACACACACACACACACACACACACTTTAAAAATCTTAAATGTTTATAATTTGTATTGGTTTCTAACCACTGTACATAATGACAGATATAATGCAATGGCAAAACTGTTTTCTTTTTCAATCTGTCTTCCAAAACTGATACAACACAGTCCACAGCATATATTGTTCCATATACAAATAAACACACAGCAAAGTTCCTTGTGTCTAGAGATTAGTAAATGTCAGAAATATCAAATTAGTGACATCCAGTAACTGTAGATGAATGTTTGTTTTGTTAAACAGAACAAAGTCTATCTTTTTAATTAGTAACTTCATCAATAATACATCCACTGCATGCATGGAATCTACACAGAGCCATAATCAATACTATTATACACTGGTTACTTCTTGATTGTGCAGTATTTAGTTTTGTTATACATGTATCTGCTGGTTCTATCTTGTAGAACATGATACTAAAATAGCTTGTTGCAAATCCATTTGTATATAAATGTGTGTTCACATATATGTGTGTGTGTTTGTTTGTGTGTGTGTGTGTGTGTGTGTGTGTGTGTGTGTGTGTTAGCATGAATGAATGCAAGTGTATATGTATGTGTGTCTGTTGGTGTGTGCATGCAGGCAGGTGTGAATATATGTGTGTGTGTGTGTGTGTGTGTGTGTGTGTGTTTAATTGTATATTAATGTCAATATTAGGATTGTGAAATATAGGTGACAATACTGATATTTATGTATATCTTTGACTTTCAGACCTAATATATATATATGTGTATAATTTAATTTTGTATATTTAAACACAATTCAGATGCTAAGAAACAGTTACAAATGGCCAGCATTTTCAGATGCTTGTATAATTTAATATTAAATATTTAAACACAATTTCAGATGCTAAGAAGCAGTCTCAGATGATCATGTTGTATAATATATATAACAGTACTTGTATAATTTAAATAAATACTTAAAACAATTTCAGATGCTAAGAAACAGTTTCAAATGGCCATGATATAATGTTTAATACATATAACAGTACTTGTGTAATTTAAATAAATATTAAAAACAATTTCAGATGCTAAGAAGCAATGGCAGCATTTTTTAATACATATAACAGTATTTGAGTAATTTAATATTAAATACTAAGAAACAGTTTCAGATGGTCATGTTGTATAATACATATAACAGTACTTGTGTAATTTAATATTAATATTTTAAAAACAATTTCAGATGCTAAAAGCAGTTTCAGATGGTCATGTTGTATAATACATGTAACAGTACTTGTATATTTTAATATTAAATACTTACAACAATTTCAGATGCTAAGAAGCAGTCTCAGATGGCAGCGCTGTCGAAGGAGAGAGACAACATACAAAGTGCAATACGAGTTTACAAGTCAATGTTTGAAACACAGGAACAACTCATCAATGAACTGCGGTGTAAGCTGAACATGTCTTAAACAGTTGTACACTTTCTCATCACTCTATCCAAATACCTGTGATAATTTGTGTGTGTGTGACTGTGTTTGTGTGTTCATAGGTCTGGATGTGTTTGTGGTTCTGTATGTTTTTCTGTGTTTGTGTTTGTGTGTCTTTTTATGTATGTTTAAGTGTGTGTATAATATGTAAGTGTTTTAGGATTATTAATGTGTTGGTTTGTTTTTATAAATATGATTTATAAATACTGTCAGTACATTATGAAAATGTTTCAGTGTATAACTGTTGTAAGTTTTATATTTTTGGATAACATCTGTGTGTGTGTGTGTCTGTTGTGTGTGTGTGTTTATATGTAAGTAAGTTATATCTGTAGAGCTTCTAGAATAATGATAGTTTGATGACCAAGTTTTACACTTGACAGTACAAATATCTGTTAAGCTACTGCTTCATGACAAGTCCAAAAAAATAAAATAATGAAGAGATGATTCCATAACAGAGAACTAAATACATTTTTAAATGTGATTTTCAGTGGCTCTCATTGAGGCTAGTAAAGCAGAACAGAAAATCCGAGCAGAGCTGAGAAAACAGAATATTCCAGGTTCCCAGCTCCAACAAGTATGTAACACAAACAGCTACCTGTGATAATTACTTTATTTATTTATTTTATTCTAGATCAACAAGTAAATGTCATAATGAGTATGTTGCTATTACAATAGCCTTTTAAGTTTCTAAGGATGATAATTCTTATTATTTATTTGTTTATTTATTTTAGATAATCTTGTTAAGTATATAACACAAATAGTACAATGCCTTTATGACAAAGTCCCGAATTTCAAAATTTAAGCTTTTATTTTTTGTTGTTTTTTTAACCACATTAAGCTAATTTAATTTAAATATTGATGAAGTAAAAATTAAAGTTTAAATAACAATCTATGCTTGGAAATCATACATTTAGGAAGTTTATTCTTACATATTAATGAAGACAGATGGCTAAAACAAATATTTTCCTTATCTTATAATGTCAAATGTTCTAAGGGACATAAGTCCTAAGAAGAATGATAAATGGTAAGGGGAGTAATTCATGAACTAATATATTTATTTTATGTTAACAAATGCTTAAAGATGAGTGATAACCAGCCAATCATTTAATGAGAATAATTCATGAAAGAGAATATTTTATTTTATGATGACAAGTTTTCAAAGAAAATAGCTTGGAAGAATGGCGATAACTAGCAAATAATATAAGGGGAGTAACTCTTGAAAGACTATATTTTATTTTATGAAAAGTGTTTTAAGGGAAATAACTCCAGAAAAGGATGTTTCTAGAAATGTTTTAAAGAGTAATAGGTACAGTTTAAAAAAAAAAAAAAAAAAAAATAATAATAATAATTAAAAGAAAAAAGGAATAAATAAATAAACAAATAATAATAATAATAATAATAATAATAATAATGAGTTTTATGGGAAATAACTGAATAGGATAATGGTTTAGGTGGAGACAGTAGAAAAGTTGATAGTTTTAAGGGAAATAACTCTGTTGAACTTGTTCTCATGTTTGAATATTGATGGTTTAGGTTGAGACAGTAGAAAAGTTGACAGTTTTAAGGGAAATAACTCTGTTGAACTTGTTCTCATGTTTGAATGTTTAGGTGGAGACAGTAGAAAAGTTGATTCAGGCGAGGATGAAGTGGACTGCAGCTGCCGATGCCAAAGGGACCAGATGTGTTGCTGTGGAATTGTGTGTAAAGTGGTAGTAGTAGTAGTAGTAGTAGTAGTAGTAGTAGTAGTAGTAGTAGTAGTAGTAGTAGTAATAATGTTTATGTCAGGAAAGGTAATTATATATTCTATTAAAGTGAATAAAACTGATTATTAAATTGATGTAATAGTAGTAGTTGTTGTAGTAATAGTAGTAGTAGTAGTAGGAAAGGTAATACTTTGTTGTATTTCAATGAATTAAATTGACATAACAATAATAGTAAATGTAGTTGTAGTAGTAGTAGGAATAGCAGTAATAGTAGCAGTAATGATTGTGTTAGGAAAAAGGTAATTATATATTGTATGTATGTGAATTAAATTGATAAAACTGAATGTGAAATTGATATAACAGTAGTAGTAGTAGTAGTAGAGCAGTAGTAGTGGTAGTATTAGTAATAATGATTGTGTTTGGAAAAATAATTATTTATTGTATTTTAATTGAATAAAACTAAATATTAAATTGATATAATAGTAGCAGGTAAAACAGCAGCAGTAGTTGTGGTAGTAGTAGTAGTAGTAGTAATACTGTTTTTACTATTATTATTTTTAATATTTATATTAAATTTATTTATCTAAAATAATAATTTTAATAATAATCGTCATCATCATCAGAATTATCTCTGTTAAAAATAACACTAAAGAACAGCAACATTAAAAAAAAAAAATAAAAACATAAAAAAATTAAATAAGATAAAAATAATAAAGAGAATATTAATAAAAAAATAACAGTGAAATGTGAAATATTTCAGATTGCTCATCTCGCTATGGTAGAAGATGGGGACATCGCCAGAGTGTTATCCTGGCACATGTCAGCTGACATGGACTGTGTTGTTACCATGACAACCAAAAGGGTGTGTAAAAAAAATATATGTCATAGATATATTGGTATAATATATAGTAAGACAATTTTAATTATAGTCAGTGTGCGCCTTTCATTGTGTAACTAATTTTCACATAATTAAGGTTTTGTTTTGTTTTGTTTTTTGGTTTATGGTTAATTATGTAAATAAAATTACATAGTGTCAGAAAGATTTTCTTTTTCTTTATAATTTACTTTAGTTCTGTTGTAATTTGTTTTTCTCTCCTAATTTTTTAATATTGTTATTTTATATATATATATATTGTTATTTTTTTTCTCTCTCTCTCTCTCTCTCTCTCTCTCTCTCTCTCTCTCTCTCTCTCTGTTTAATTTGTTGTTTATACTTTTTCATCTGGCATCCATAATTAACATCATGTTAAGCTTGTAGTTTCTATAAGTTTAATCAATGTTATTTTTCTTTTACAACAGGCGAAGGAAATTTATCACCAGACGAATGGCAAACAACAAGTTTTACCTCTTGATTCTATTTATAGAAAAAATCTACCTGATTGGTCAAAGTGAGTGAAAGTGAAAGTAAAAGTCATCTGATAAATATAGACTTAATATTTTCCTTTCTATACTTTTATGATTATTATTATTATTATTATTATTATTATTTTTTTTTTTTTTTTTTTTTTTTTCACCCATTTAAAAAAAAAATATATATATATTATTATTAATAATTATGTTGAGTACAAACTATGCATCATTTTTATATAAAGTATATTTTTGTTTTGTTAAGCTGTTATTTTATGTTATTCTTTGTTTTATTATGTCAGTGTTAATTTGATCACAGTACACTACTTCATTAATTCATTTACTTGTTTATTTAATCTTCTGTCCAGTGTGTGCAAAAACGTTATTTACGTTAACTTGCAGAGTGTGAGAGAATCAAAAACTGTTTAATAAGACCACCTGTTTACTATTGCTGAGTGTGAGAGAATCAAAAACTGTTTAATACGACCACCTGTTTACTATTGCTGAGTGTGAGAGAATGAAAAACTGTTTATTCGCACCAACCTGGAAACCAGTGAGAGAATCAAAAACTGTTTAATAATGAAACACCTGTTTCATATTTCCACAGGATGAAAATAATGTAAAACTGTTTACATCTTAGTATTCTGTTTTCTATTTCTTCTTGTGAGAGAATTAAAACTGTTTGATGTATTATTATTTTTATTTTTTATGTGAGAAATTATTAAAATTGTTTATTATTATTGATATTATTTTTATTATGATTATGATTATTGAGAGAATAAAATTGTTTATTGTTACCACCTGTTTATTATTATTATTATTATTAAAATTGTTTATTATTATTTTTATTATGTTTATAATTAGACCTCTCATATTTCCACAAGATGAAAATAACCTGAAAAATAGGTACATTTTAGTATTCTGAGAAACCTTCATATTTCCATAGGATGAAAATAACTATTAAAATTATTATTATTATTAGTCTTCAATTATGATTCTTCTTATTATTCTTTTCTTCTTTCTTCTTCTTCTTCTTCTTATTTAATTCTTTTGTTATTATTATTTTTATTATTATTATTTTTTTTATATTATGATTATGATTATTATCATATTTCCACAGGACAAAAATAACTCTAAAATAGGTTCTTAGTATTATTCTTCTTCTTCTTCTTCTTCTTTTTTTATTATTATTATTATTATTTTTATTATGATTATTTTTTGTTTTTTTTTATTATTGTTATTGTTTTATGATTATTATTAGTCATTGTTGTTATTGTTCTTATTATTTTTTATTATAATTATTTTTTTATTATTTTTTTATTATTATTTTGTTTTATCAAGATGATCATGATTATTATTATCCAATATTTTTTTAATTTAATAAAAAAAAAATTTTGATATAATTATTATCATCACTGTTATTGTTTTTATTACTGTTATTTATTTATTTTGTTTTCAGTTTGCCAATGTAGTCATTCTTGTTGGTGTTTTTGGATTAAGATTATTGTTAACATTATTATTATAAGGTTTTTATTATAATTATTAGACTTGTTTTTGGTGTTTTATCAGCAGTCATGATCATTATTATCCATTATTTTTCATAATTTAATAAAAAAGAAAAAAAAAAAAGAAAATTTCTTTTTTGATAGTATCTCACATACAGACACACACACTGTGGTCAAACGTGTTTCTGTATACATATAGGGTATTTTGTTTTCAGTTTTGTAATGCAGGTGTAGAAAACACTTTGATTCTGGATTCTTTAGACTATAGTAAACATCTACAGACAAGAGGTTTGTCATTATTCTAGACTTGTTTTCAGATGTAATACAGGGCATTATTCTGTAGTAAACACTTTATGTAATACAGGGTATTATTCTGTAGTAAACACTTTATGTAATTCAGGGTATTATTCTGTAGTAAACACTTTATGTAATACAGGGTATTATTCTGTAGTAAACACTTTATGTAAGACAGGGTATTATTCTGTAGTAAACACTTTATGTAATTCAGGGTATTCTGTATTCAGCAGTATTCTGCAGTCAACAGTTTATATAATAAAGAATTTTCTACAATCAGGAATATTCTGTAGTTAGTGTTATATAAGAAGGAATATTCTATAATCATGGGGGATTCTATAGCCAACAATATTATAAGGAATCATATTTATTCAGGATTATTCAGTAGTCAGCAATATTATATAATAAAGAATGAAATAAAACAAGACCCTGTAATTTATCTGTGTTGCTGTAATATATTATTATTTCCTAAACTTGCTTTTGTTTCTTCTGCTCTTATTCTTCATATTATTATTATTATAACTAGATCATTATTGTTGTATTTGTTTTTAAAAGAAGATTTTTATTACTGTGTGATGTTTTTAAAACCAGATTTTTATTACTGTGTGATGTTTTTAAAAGAAGATTTTTATTACTGTGTGATGTTTTTAAAACCAGATTTTTATTACTGTGCGATGTTTTTAAAACCAGATTTTTATTACTGTGTGATGTTTTTAAAACCAGATTTTTATTACTGTGTGATGTTTTTAAAACCAGATTTTTATTACTGTGTGATGTTTTTAAAACCAGATTGTCAAACACACCCACTGCCCCACCATCCTCACCCGAGATGGAGAAAGAATAAGAAGTAACGGAAAGTTCGGTGGAGCGATGAACCGAGCCCTGCCCATAGAGAAACTTCGTGGTGCTGTCTTTGGGGAACCTCTGCCTATGGCGTACCATGCACTGTGTACTCAGATAGGTGTGTGTGTGTGTGTGTGTGTGTGTGTGTGTGTGTGTGTGTGTGTGTGTCTGCGTGTGTGTGTGTATGTTATTACATGACTGACAGGTTTATAAATAAAATTTAGACGTTATTTAAATATTTCTTTTTTTCATTTTTCTGATTTCAGTCTCTTTTTCTTTTCTTATTTCATTCTTTGTATCTGTGTTTATTTATATTCCTATTCTGTGTTTAATTATTGATTGATATACGTGTGTGTGTGTGTGTGTGTGTGTGTGTGTGTGTGTGTGTGTTTCTGTTTGTAAATAGGTAACACATTAAAAAATTGATTTAAAAGTTACTAATTTAATTTATTAGTTTTAAATTTTAACAAACTTGTACCTGTATTAACTTTTTTGGTTAATGATTCTATTACCCAAAAATACAAATACTTATTTATTTATTTATTTGATTAGTTATTTATTTACTTACCTGTTCATTTATTGACTTTTTTTTATTTATTTATTTACTTATTTATTTATTTATATGTATATTTATTTAATTAGTTGTTTATTTATTTAATTGTCCATTTATTGATTTATTTACTTACTTACGTAATTACATATGTATTATCTTCTCACATATTAATTATTTTTACACAGATACTTTGCAGAATTACAAATCTGCTTTATCACAGCATGTCAAAGCTGAAGGAGACCTTCAGGAGCAGTTGATGCTGAGGAAGGAGCCAGAAATGGCTGCCAAATATAAGGAGTGCGAGGAGGCAGAGAAACAGTTGAAGGAAGTGGAACACAAACTTGGTGCGTGACTTTTTTTCATTTTTCATTATTCCTCTTGGAATATTTATTAATCTGGTCGATCATCACTAATCCAGATCACTGGTACCTTCAGGATGCTGGATTAATGACTTTTGCAAGATAACTGAGCGGTTAGATTCGAATAAACTTAAATAAACAACTCTTCGAACCTTTCTAATATCTTTAAATATTAGTGATGGGACAAAGACTGGGTTTTTTAAGTGGGACTTTGTTGGGTGTTGTTTAGCTGAATTTCTTTCTGTCTTCAGATGCAAGCCTCAGTTATGATGGGTGAGATGCTGTGGTGTTTGAACGAGACTTTTAATATGTATGTGTGTGTGTGTGTATCTGACTATCTAATCTATCTATCTATCTATATATATATATATATATAAAATATATATATGTATATATGTATTTGTATATGTATGTATATATATATATATGTGTGTGTGTGTGTGTGTGTATGTGTGTTTGGGTATATATATAAATATATATATATATGTATGTATGCATGTATGTCTGTATGTGTATATATATAAAACTTTTTTCAGGGGTTGGTTTACAAACGCGGACGTCTCTGTCTACTCAAGCCCAGCCTCGAGCTCAGAGTCCACCACCAGCAACCAAACGACCTCGTCTTTCTAGTGGAAAGTCAACACCAGCAGCAGCAGCCACAGCAGCAGCAACATCACCTCCAGCCAGTGCAGAGGCCGAAGAGACCCCAACTCGTGCTAGCAAGCGAATTGCATCAATGACAACAGTCATTACAGATGACGGCAGGAAGAAGCTGAGAAAGACATGAAACAAAGGCTCTGATTGGTGGATGGTTCAAGTTACAGTTAATTTGACTGGTCAGTTCGGTGCAGGCCTTTGATTGGTGGATTATTGTGTTTTATTAGATAAACTGGGGTAAAAAAAACTGAAATTGCAGTGATTGTTTTTGTTTTGTGTGTTTTAATTTAAACAGAGGTTTTGTTTTTTTAGTTTTTTTTTAATGTCTACCACAACTGAAATTTATAGAGAAAAAAAATGTTTTTTTTTTTTTTTTTTTTCTTACTGTCTTTAGCAGTAATATTAACTGATGAATGAACATTAACAGTGTTTATTATTTTATTTTATTTTATAACCATTTTTTTTTTTTTTAAAGGAAAATATGTCTGTTATTGTTGTTTATGTTATTTTGTTTCTGTGTTTTTATTTATTAACATCCTGCAAGAAATTGCATTTTATATTGAGTAATTGTTCTGATACATGTTAAAAAAAGCAGACATATACTGGTTGCTTAGGTAACACTGAAATATGTGTGTATCTAAGAAAAATGCATTAAAATGCAACTCATCTCCTTCTGCCATCAAATTCAGAATAAGAACTGAAGAATACATTCTGGAAACGATCAAAGTAAATTGTAAATAAAAAATCTAAATAAATTACAAATAAAATCTAAATCCATTATTTATTTATATCAGGTAATTATGAATATTAATAAAAACAAACACTTCACATCTTGATTTATGCTGTGTTTGAATTTTCGTTTGTCAGTGGAATTATTTTGAAGGTTATATTGTAAATGACCTAAAATACTGATCCATGTTAAATAAATAATTTATGAACTGTTAATGTCATAAGCACGCCATTCAGAGTTGCGTCTTGAGATCTACGATGATGCCATTTTCTTGTTCACTGTTCACGAGTAAAACACTTTTTGTACATAATTGTAACATAAAATGCTTCCAGTCTGAATTCTGTTTTCAGATACCGTTCATCATAAAACACATTATGGCATGATTAAAGGGTTCATCTTCATTCTGTCATAATTCACTATTCAAATAAAATCATTGTGGTGTATTTAAGGCTTTCCATTGTATCATAATTCATTATTTCAGTAAAACTATTATTGTGACATCATAATTCATTATTTGAGTAAACACATTCTGGTGTATTTAAAGTGTACAGGCCTAGTGTTACACAATTAATTCTTTGAATAAAAATATTGTAAATAATTCACTATTCAAACAGAAACATTGTGGTGTATGTAAAGCTTTCACATCAATTATGACAATTCATTATTTCAGTAAAAATACGGTAACATCATAATTCATTATTTGAATAAAAATACTTTTTTTTGTTTAATATGTCTCATCAGTTGTTATTAGAATAATAAAAAAAATTTGTAGTAAAAAATTAATCATCTTCATTCTAACAGTATCACAAACTTAGTTTGGTGTTCGAAAGTGACATCATTTTTTTTTGTAATCAGTTAAAACGGAATAAACACATTTTGATGTGAAAATGAAGCATTTTCATTTTATTGTTTTTTATACTGTCGTTTGTTAGAACACTTTTGTGTATGTTGTCCATATATAATGAAAATAAAATGCCAGCAGAGTTTGTGCAGGAAAATAAATAAAAACAAAAATAACATATATTTAAAAATTACTTAAGTGAGATGTGTTGGAAGTCTAAGGATTTGAATAGTTGGGAATTTTAAACACACCCAATGATGGTGGAGGTTAATATATAATGAAATATTGTGTACAGATCATTCGTGCAATAAAACAATAATTACATTGTCATAGTCACAGATAATAAACAGGTAAACAAAACTAGAATAACGTGAAGATGATTTCAAAGTTGTTTTATAACTGGTTAAACGGATTTGCTACATTTATGCATAACTTGCATGCCTTAGTATTGAAAAAGAGTATTTTAAAATTTTATAAAACCCTGTGGAATGTAAAACATCAGATTGCTGTAAAAGATGTAAAATCAGTTCCTCCCTAAATGATGTTATGTTTAGACCCTTTTTGAAAATATCTAGTTTAGACCCTTTTTTTAAAAATATCTAGTTTAGTAGACCTTTTTAAAACTACCTAGTTTAGACCATTTTAAAAACATCCTGTTTAGATTCTTTTTTAAATATCTAGTTTAGACTCTTCTGAAAAGTTCTAGTTTAGACCCTTTTAAAAATGTCTAGTTTAGACCCTTTTAAAAATATCTAAGTTAGACCCTTTTTAGAAATGTGTAGATTAAACACTATTTAAAAATTTTTTAGGAAGTGCTTTTAAACATTATTTATAAATAATTTCCGGCAGAGATTTTTTTTATATATTTTGTCAGAACCTTTCACCTAAGTAAATTTTAGTGTAAGTTTAAAAAATAAAGAAAATGTGACTGTTTTCAAGGCATGTAGAGTGAGTTAATTGTTATATACTGATGAAGCCTATTTCCAAAACAGTGCTTAAGTGTTTTATTTATTATCAATTTCAGGCACAAGTTTTTATTTTTATGTTTTGCTAGAACCTTTTAGCTCTAGATTTAATGTAGGTTTAAAAGGGAAACAAAACAAAAACCACCAGTAATTTTTTATGTTTGTGGTGAAACTCATTTTTAAAACAAATATCTTGGATGTTATATATATATATATATATTATTATTATTTTATTTTTTTTAGAAAGAAAAAAGAATAACATGGCTAAACAGTACAGCAAAACTGACATAGATAAAAATAAACTGGATTTAAAAAGAAATGTTCAACCACATACTCAAGACCATTTTTATATTTTAATCTTCTGCTGTTGTCTATTAGAGGTTACAAGAGCTGGAATACAATAAGATATAAATGAAACTGCAAATGGGTTAATGTGTATCAAATATTTTTATATGTGTCTTCTCATTAGCTTAAACTGGAGCACTGGATATCTTGGGAAATTAGACCAGTGGACAGGTAGTGTCAGTTTATCAAGATCTAAGATTTTAAATTTAATTATTATTTTATATATATATATATATATATATATGTATGTATGTATGTATTAGTATTATTATTATTACTATTATTGTTGTTATTAAATTATTATTATTATTATTATTATTATTATTATTATTATTTTGGCCATTATTACTATTAGTGTTATAAAATTATCATTATCATTATTTTTATTATTTATATTATTAAATTATTATTACTACTACTACTACTATTATTATCATTATTATTATTATTATTATTATTATTATTATTATTATTATTATTATTATGCTTATTATTATTATTTAGTTTTGATGTTTTGGTAGAGGATGTTGATTTTCAACAACTAAACATATTGATAATAAATTTAAATTAAATCTTCTTATTGGAAGTGTCAATTGCAACATGTTATTTAATACGTTTATCACTTCATCTGTAAATTTGATCATTTAGTTCATATATCTATGTTGAAGACATACGTTTCATCATTTATAAATAGTTTCCAGTGCTTGTACATTTTGCATTTCTGTAGCGTTATGGTCAAATGGTTACTGTTTACTTCATTTGTGTCATTTCAGTAGGGTTTTTTTAAATTTATTTTTTTAAATCAGTCATTTGTAGTTTGTTATATTTGATGATCATAAAATATGAATAAAAAAAACAAAATGTCATTAAAAAGCTATTTTGTGTTCTGAAACTCTGTATAAGAGATAGAATTGTAGAAAAGATATAAATGATTTCAAAGACATTGGACATGAAATGGCTAGAATCGAGGATTTTGTGTCTTTTGTGTTTTTGTCCCCTTAGTAACAGCCATTAAACACACACACACACACACACATACACACATTTATTTTCTTAAATTAACAATTTTACAAGCAATTGCAAGATGAATGGCTAACACACAGCTTAAAAATATTGTTTGAAAGTTAATTAATGTGCAAACTCATGCCAGGTTTAACTTCCATTTCAGAGTTGAAAGAATGAAAGAAGGAACAGAATGTTTTATTTAATGACACTGTATGTTTTTGTATTTATGGTATTGGACACATGGTTAGGAACCACTGACATAATAAAAATAATCTCACTGCTGGAACTTCGTCAGTTATTCTTTTCACTTAGCAGCAAAGCAGTTTGTTCATGCACTGTCTGATGTGTGGGTATATTACTCATGGCTGACTGAGCCCTATGTTGCATGTGGGGGTCAATAAATTGTTAAACTGAGGCACTTTTAACTGCTGGCATATATATATATATATATATATATATACTGAAAGAAAGACAAGATAAACTTCTTATGAATGTGTAAATTTTTAATACTAAATTGTAAGATAAATTTTAGTAACAATTTTCTGATTACAGGTGCACAAAGGTAAATGAGAATGAAAATTATAACTTGTTTATAAATAATTAAGAAAAATAAAAAAACTCCAAATCCTGTTCCTTTATAAAGTAATAATATTCTATCAGATCATAGAAATTTACAGTTTGAATATGTAATAAACACTTTTCTTTTGGTATGTTTACTGTAGACATGAAAATACAAAGTTTTGTCCCTGACTGGAATTCTGTAACAGTTCAGCAACATGATTTTCAAAAAAAACAAATTGTCTGTATATTTATCTGCAATATTTTCCTGCTTCAGAACAATGATTGAAGTTTTGTTTTTCTTATATATATATATGTCTAAAGATAATATCTTCCCTAATTAACAATGCTGATTAGAATTTGGGTTCAAAACATATCAATATATGTGTATATAATATCTTTAGGTCCAAGTTTTCCTGCTTCAAAACACTCATTTGCGTATTTAATACAGATACACATATATGACATCTTATTTAATTCAAGGAGGATTTGAAATGTCCAGAAATGTGTGAATGTGTGTGTGTGTGTGTGTGTGTGTGTGTGTGTGTGTGTGTGAATATCTTGTACATAAAAAACTGGCAAGATCAAAAACCTGTCCTTGAAATGCAGTTTGAACAGAAATAAAACTAAAATATAAAAATATATCTATATTTGCATCTCTCTCTCTCTATCTGTAAATAAAATCAAAAATGAGTAAATTTAAAAATAAAAATAATTCAAATTTAAGACTTGGGCAAAAATGCCACAAAGTTCATTTTGTTAAACTATTCTCTTACAAAAGCAGAAACAAAAACAAACCACACACTCTCTAAAAGGTAAAATACTTATGGCTAAAATGCAAAAGAAAGATTCTGAAATTAATAATAAAAGTTTCTTTGAAAATTCTGTTTACACATAATCCTCATTAACACTGAGTTTCATCACCAACATTTACATTGTGAGGAAACAAAAAATGTTTTGTCAAATATTCCTCCATTTCTAAACATCTGAGATGTCTATCAACAGCAGCCAGAGAAAAAAAAATATGTTTTTGTTTCATAAACTAAATATTCTATTTTATATACTGTCTTTGTCTAAACAATAAAATATTTGGCTTCAACAAGTGTGCGTGCGTGTGTGTGTACATGTGCGTATTTTATAGAGAGCAACACACACACTCACAAAAACACACACACAGACATACAGACCAAATATAACCATATATATTATATATGCTCTACATAGTTCTACATATAAAATTCTTAAGCACAATCATGTTATGTCCAATTTTCATCTTTTTTTAAAGAAAATCTCATCATTTCGGGTTCTTTGTGGTCACACTGTTGATTAACAGCACCGTCTACAAATCATGATAGATTTACATTCCAGTATTGTAACAGCAGACACTCATTCCACCAAACATCTCAAAACTGAAATTCTTGGACATAACACGGTTGTTTCTTACACACTCAAAATTTGTTATCCAAGAACAAAATCAACCAAAATAAAGCAACAAAAATGAACAAACAACCTACCTACCCGCAAAACAAAAGAAATGAAGATAAGACGATTAAAAATTGGTATATAAACTGTGAGAATTCAATGTAAGAGCTTCATAAGCCCATAAACAGTCAGGAAATTGCCATGATTCGATGTTTTTTGCATTTCTGTTTTTTGTTAAAAATAATGCCCTAGATTACATCTAGACTCCTCTCAAATTAAGAGATTTTCATACAGTTCAATCTCCATAGAAACAGTAATCTTAATTTTCATTAAGAATGAATAATAATAATATAATAATAATAATAATAATAATAATAATAATAATAATAATAATAAATAATAATAATAATAATAAATAATAATAATAATAATAATAATAATAATAATAATAAATAATAATAATAAATAATTATAACAAAAACAATAATGAAATAAACTCAAAGTCATGTGACTAATTAGAATATTAATATATATTTTTTCTTACTTACTTCAAACAGGCACATCATTGTTAAATTAGTCAGTTTTTTATTTAGTAACACTGTTATTATTTTAAACTTGTCTTTAACACTCAGTGATGTTCGCTGAGTGATAAATATAACTAATTTATCATATTATTATTATTATTATTATTTTTTTAATTTTTAAACTTGTTTTTTACACTCATGTGTCAATGAGTATTTTTCATAACAGTCTTTGCTGACTGTTAAATATAACTAATTTATTATTATTTATTTATTTATGAATTATTATTATTTTTAAATTTGTTTTAACACTCATGATCAGCTGGTAGTTTCACTACAGTTTTCACTGACTGATAAATATAACTAATTATTATTATTATATCTTTTAATTATTTTTATTTTTAAATTTCTTTTTAACACTCATGATCAAAGCATATTTTTCAAAATTATTTCAATGAGACCTGTAAACGTAACTAATTAATCATATTATTTATTTATATATTATTATTATTATTTTTAAACTTTGTTTTAACACTTATAATCAACTTGTATTTTTCACAAAAGTCTTCACTGACTGATACATATAAGTAATTATTATTATATATATATATTTTTTATTTATTATTATTTTTATTTTTAAACTTGTTTTTAACACTCATGGTCAAAGCGTATTTTTCAAAATTATTTCAGTGACTTATAAACATAAATAATTTAATATTATTATTATTTCATTATTTATTTATTATAATTCCTTTTAAACTTGGTTTTGACACTCATGATCAATGCATTTTTTTTTTCTCACAAAAGCTTCATTGACTAATAAATATAACTAATTATTATACTGTTATTATTTTATTTATTTATTATTATTATTATTATTTTTCAACTTGTTTTTTTACACTCATGATCAGTGGGTTTTTTTCACAGAAGTCTTCGATGGTTGATGAAAATCACCAGTTTCTCGTACACTACAAAGGTGATGGCACAAGCTGGAGTAACCCGAAGAAGATTTGGACCCAGTCCTTTGTAGAAGCCATAATAACTTTCATACCTGAAAAAATAAAAATAAAAAATATAAATAATAATAACAATAATAACAGTAATAATAGTTATATTAGTATTAATAGTAATAATAATAATAATAATAATAATAAGAATTAATAATAATAATAATAATAATAATAATAATAATAATAGAATAATTATAATAGTATTTATAATAATAAAAACACATAAATAATATATGTTCTGTAATAGTCTGAAAATTTTAAAATAAAATTTTTTTAAAATAAAAAAAAATTAAAAATCAAAATGCCAGCCCACAACAACAAAAATATTTAAATAAATTAGATTTAAGATGTACTAATGTTCACATCCCATTAGCACCTCTTAAATAAGTTAAACTAATTTATTTAAAATCATTTGTTATTGTATCTATAGATGTGCATTTTATATATATATATATATATATTTATTTCCGTTAATGGACTCTGCCCAATTTGAAATTTGGGTAAATCTACTACAGGTGTAACACAGAAAGTGTATTTAGGTTACCTTGTTCACTGACTTTAAAAAAAAGAAAATGGAAAAAGCTGAAAGAAATGAGCTCACCTCATCATCATTTTGATCTTTAAAAATCAGTCGACCAAAATTCCAGCAGAGACGCAGCAAAAATCTTCAAAAGCATTTTCCATCATCTTTTCATAAAGTTTTTTCTCATTGGTGGGCTAGCCTAAGACACTTTCTGTGAACACCTCTCATTGGTTAATCAAACCAGGGTAAACAACCAATCAGATTTTAAATTGGGCAAAACGTTCTCCAATGGGATAGTTTTTTTTTTTTAAATATTTCAGTATGTGTTTTGAACTGCTGGATGTATTATGTGTATTTTCTCTGTATTTTTGATGTGGGGGATGAGTGTGTGTTTGTATCAGCATGTATATATTTTATCTTATTTATGAATTAAAAACAATACACATAATTGATTTATATAAAATAATAACATGTTTACTGTATCCACATATAAGGGATATTTCATTAAAAAAAAAGAAAACAACTGGTTTACATTTTAATATTTATTTAACATAAAATATATGTAATAAGGCAGTTTGTTTTCTTCACACAAAAATCTCTCTCCTCAGAAACAGAAACACACACAAACACCCACAAAAAGTTATCTAAACCAATAATCCTGTACCTCAAATAAAATAAAATAAAATAAAATAAAAATAAAAAATAATAACATTCAGTAAGAAACACTGAAAAGTTCATAAAATCCCCTCGAAAGGAAGACAACAACAAGATTTAAAATTTTAAAAACAAAAATTTAGATCTATGGCTATGCTATTTATTATACAAGTGCTTCAAAATAAACACTGAAGCTTTGAGTATTGGTCCCAGTTAAAACAACAAATAAAATACTCACCCCAGTGTTTGAGATTTTAAATAAATATTCTAATCATTAAAAAAAAGAAAAAAAAAGAAATGGTAATAAATAAAAAATAAACGAAACAATGGTCTCTAATTCTTGGAATTTTAAATGAGCATGTTAATCACTTATTTTAATTTAAACATTAAAATATATATATATATATATTTTGAACATCTGATAAAAATTATGTTTTCTTATATGCCGTGATTGTAAATAAATGACTTAATTGATTAAAAGTTACATGACAGCACCATCCCAATAGACAATGTCCTAAGATAAAAAAAAAAAAAAAAAAAAAAAATAGTAATAATAATAATAGTAATAATAATAAATAAAATAAAAAATAAATAAATAAGTAAAAATTAAAATAATCATCTATTTTAAATACTTTCAGATTTTAAATAAAATTTATAACTACTTTCTTTATAATCTAACAAACAACTGGTCCCATTTAAAAAAAAATAATAAAATAAAAAAATAAAAAAAAAAAAAAAAAAAAAAAATGATTATATTACTCCTTGTCAACAATTAAAAAAAAAAAAAAAAAAAAAAAAAAAAGAAAGAATAAATAATAAAACATTAAAAATAGAAAAATAAAATCAAACAAACAAAACATACAAATATTTTTGCTTTACATTTTACCGGAAGATTATAATGACTAAAATATGAATGTAAAATTTTTTTTTATAAGAACATCAAAATATTCTTGAATTAAATCTCAGTGGTAATGCATGTACAAATTATATAAATCAAAAATAAACATGATTTCCTAAAAACAACATAAATAAATGAACAATCTTTGTCTCAAAGATGAAAATGATTAATAATGAAAGATGAAAGTTGGATTTTGATTTCTAGTTTGCAGAAATGCTAGCTTGAAATACAAAACAAAACAAGTGATTGTCAATATAATAACATGAGTGTAAAATTTCAATTATCAAAAGAAATTAAAAAAAAAAAAAAAACCCACCTGTGTTTACAAAAATATTTTTCACATTGTATTTTACATAAAATGAACTGAAATTTTTTCACATTATATTTTACATAAAATGAACTGAAATATTTTTCACCCTGTATTTTACATAAAATGAACTGAAATATTTTTCACACTGTATTTTACATAAAATGAACTGAAATATTTCTCACATTGTATTTTGCATAAAGCTTATTGAAATATTTCAAATAATGTGTTTTAAAATGTTTTTCATACTTCATTTTATGCAAGTATACTGGAATGTTTTTCATACTATATTTTACATGAAGTGTCGAAAAGCAATTTTGTTTTTTAATTTTACTTATAGCATCTGGATGTAAACATTTTCTGTAATCGTATTTACATAAAATATATTTAGCAGATACTTTCATAGTGTATTTTACATATAATATATTAATACAAATTAAGTATATTGTCTTTTTATTTGCACACAAATGGTATGCCTATTGTCTTCTTATTACAAATGTACACAAATGTTAATAACTATTCAAACAAAAATCTCAAGATTCAGCTTATGCAAATCAAAGCTAACCCAAACTTACAAGTAGATTTTGTTTTGAACTGCTAAAACAAGAAAATATTAAAAAAAAAAAAATGTCTTAAATGTATAAATTTTGTGTAAGTCACCATACCCTCAGTCTAATTAAAATCTTTAAACATTTTCACAAGTATTCACCTACTTACTTATTTCCAACATAACCTGTATCAGAGTTGCAAATACCACAAAACATTTTTTCCCCTGTGTAAGCCAAGTCATTTATATAATGAAATGTAACTGAAATTAGATGCACAAATAACTCTTTGTATTTATCACAAAAAATTAAATTTCACAATTCATGAAACAACATTTTCTCCACATTATTAACTTAGTCATGAAATTAACTCAATTTTTTTTGGTATTTATTACAAAAGATATATTCAACATTTTCTCCACATATTAATTGTCATGAAATTAACTCTTGTTTTTGTATTTATCGGAAAAGTTAAATTCCACAATTCATGAAACAACATTTTCTCCACATTATTAACTATGTCATGAAATTAATTTTTTTTTGTCATGCATCACAAAAACATGAGCTATGCAGTTCATGAAATAACATTTTCATCTTTATGACATAGCTCCAATGCCACTTACTTATAAAACAGAACCCTATTACACATTAACACATACACAATAAAACCTCACTCACCATTTTGTTCACATACTGAAAAACCTTTCCCCAAAATTAACACACAGAATTAGAGATGAGAAACAAACCCTTTTTTGGAAGTCATAACCAATCTTAAACACACAGTGCAACACATCCTCATACACATAACAGTTTTCACAAACTAACACACACTTTACTCATGTGATTTACAACCATTTCCACAAATTAACAATCAGATTTTACATATATCATTTAAAACACAATGAATTTGATACATTTCCAGTTTAATATTTCCACAAATGAGATTGTCTTATGGACACAAATCATTTTAGTTTCCATAGCTGTATACACATATTTTACACATATCACAAAACACCTTTTCCAAAAGCATGTGTTTTTGATATCTATCTATCTATCTATCTATATATATGAAAAACATTACCACAAACCAAAAAATACATACATCACTTCTCCACAAACAATCACAAAGTATCATACGCACACAAACTTGTAGTTACAAATTATATATATACTTCATGAGATATATTTTATTATTACTTTTATCTTATTTTTTTACCAACAGTATGATTGTCACAATGGCAAGAAAACTACAACAAAACTATAATAATAATAATAATAATATAATAATAAAAGTATAATAATAATAATTATAATGATAATAATAGCGAGTAATAACAATAGCAGTAGTAATAATAACAGAAAAAATAATAAAATAATAATGATAAAAGTAAAGAGTAATAGCAGTAGTAGTAATAGTAATAATAATATTAACAACAGTAACAACAATAATAATAATAATAATAATTAATTAACTCATAAAAAAAAGGTAATTTTCAAGTCTGATCTCTTATATATCTAACCTCTTTAAGAAAAGCACCTGCACAATGAAGTGCATCTCCAACACATTATACAAATGCACCAAAGATTCCACATCAATATTATTATATGCAAGAAAAGTAAAGGATTATCTAACCTTTTTTTTTTTTTTCAGAAAGAAAGAACTTGATGAAGATATTATTTAATTAATGATGAAGTTTTAAATCAAGTTATCAGGACATCAAGATATTGAATGTATAAATGAGGTGTCATAATATCTTATTCTCTTATATTATAGATGACTGGGAGAATATTTATTTTTATTTTATTAATATTTTTTTTCCCCCCACACAAGAATATATCATAGCTTTTATGGAGCAGGAATGGGTTTTTTTATTGACTGAAATTGTATTTCTAACTAGCTTTTTTTGTTCTTGAAAAAAAAAAAAAGAAAGAAAAAAAAGAAATATATACAAATAATAAATAAATATATAAAAGCAAATGTAAAACAGAATGTATAGACTATGACATCAAGTTGTCAGATTCTGAAGTTACTAAGGATATATATCGTAGTTATATTTGTCAACCATACACATCTGCAAGTTTATTTTTGTAAACTTTAATTAATCTAAATATTACTTTTTACAGTGAAAATGAAAAAAAACCCATCTGTTGTAATAAATTATTGCAGTATTTTACACATACTGAACATGGAGATGCTGATGTAGCAGTGAAATAAGATTGTAGATTGTTATAAAATGAACAAAAGAAAAAATAAAATGAAAAACAATTTCCGATTTAAGAATTTTTCTGTTTTTCATATGGCAGTGAAAGCCATTCATTACTTCATTTTCAACTAAAGAAAATGAAAATAAGATTTTTTTTTTAATTGTAGATACAGCCTCTTATATATATATATATTAACTGGTGATTCAGATATTTCTATTTTCAAAATTGTAGTGAAAGCCTGGTTGTATCAAATGATAACTTTTATTATTTTAGATTCATTAAAAATATATATATTTCAAAAAATTCTTTCGTTCATGATTTAAAATTTAATAAAACAATAATTTGAATTAGAAATATTTAGATAAGTAATTTCCAGGAATTATTAATGAGCAAGAATAGAAAAGCAAAATATTCAGTGGTACAAAATACCCATTGTCATTTGAAAACAAAGCAAAATATAAATATTACAGCTGAACTATGTTAAAAACTCAATCTGCATAAACAGCAAAACTATAAATAATTAAACACAAGTGAAAAAACTAAATACAAGTACACTGAACTAAAATAATATTACATTTACATAAAATTATTTTTTTTTATTTTTTTATTTTTTGAATATGTAATTTCTTTGGCAATTTATTTCGAGGTATAATATTCAAAAAGAATAAAGAAAAGCTGTGGTATGATTAAAAATTAAAAATTAAACCAATTAAAATAGCTGCTTTTACAGTAAGGCTGGAAATAACAAAAATGTTTTAAAAAGATAAATTAAAATGAATGAAAACAAATAAGAAAGTAAAATCTTGAAGCAGCCACAGCAGCAAGTTTTAAACATCAGTGAAATAAGCAAGATTATCTGAAGTCAATGGAAGCTAGAAATACTTTAATAAAAGATAAGTATTAATTAATTAATTTAAAATATATCATATGTTAGTCATCTCACATGATTTTGCATTCAAGATGAATGTTTTTAAACTTCAGTCAATTTCAGAATGGACTGATCAATGTAAAATCTCAAAAATAAGCTTTATAATTTCAAAATTTCCTTCTTTAATACTTTAACTGTTAAAAGAATCACAATCAGAAATTTAACACATGATTAGATTAAGAGATGTATTACTGAAAAGTGAAAAATAGTAACAGCAAACAACAAAAGAATTATGTAAGTTTATCAATTGCACAAAAAATAATTGGTCAAATCATACAAAATGACTGGATAAGAATACCATAATCCAGTGAAATAAAATATACACACAACTGTATAATATTTATAATATTTATTAAATATTCATCAAAAAAAAAAAAAAAAATAACAACATTAAAAAAAATTAAATGTCTAACAATAATGCCAAAAGCACTGACTGACTGTAGCTAAGTGAGAAGTGATGTATAGATTGAAGATCTCTGACCATCAGTAAATTTAACAGATCTGTTCCTTAGAGTTCCTTAGAGTTGAAAGAATTAAAAAAAAAATATCTTCAGAAATGTGTCGTGTGTTGTTTGTAGCTATCATCAAACGTGCATTTCATGTTTTCTCCAGTTTGTTACGAACTCGTAGAGTAAAAACACGATGCAAATATTGGGTGTGACGTGCCACACGTACACGCCCAAACCTTTGTAGAAACCTCGCAGTCTTTCAAACCTGCCAATAAAACATTGTCATGAAGACAGAACTTTCCTTTATATGTGACAACCCACACACGTACAAGAACACAGTACATGACCAAAAAATAATAAAAAAATAAGGAAATAAAATGAATAAATATTTCCAACTGTGCTTTCACATTTCATTTATTTATGATATAAAAATATATATCAACAAAAGAAGTAATAAAAACATATATAATGAAAAAAAGAAAAAGTGAAAATTAATTATTTACCATTTGTTTTTCTTAACACCTGTTGCAGTGTAAATAAAAGAATGAGAGAGAGAGAGAGAGAGAGAGAGGTGTATCAGAGAGAAAAAGCTGACAGCAAAGAAAAAAAAAAATACAGCCTAAAAAATATTTTTCAAAAAAAGAGTAAAAACGAGAGGGCAAAGCAGAACAAAATTGAAAATAAAAATGGTGCCATGAAACAACTTTTAACCTAGCACAGCCCTACAAGCTTAAAAATATTTTTCAAAAAAAATGAGTCAAAAAAAAAAAAATAAATAAACGAAAAGCCACGCAACACAAATATCAACAAAAGTAAATATATTTTAAAAATCTGTACTACTTACTTCCAGATTTGCTTCACCACGTCAATGACACCGTTGTATTTTCGATGCTGATCTTGAAGTCGCGAGCGACTACTTGGTATGGGTAGGTTGTGCCAGCAGCAAACATTTTGGACAGGGCGGCAAAAGAGATGTATTCTAAAGAGCTCTGAAATGAGTGAATTTGTATGTTGACTCTGGGACTCTGTGTGTGTGTCTGTGCGTCTGTGTGTGTGTATGTGTGTGTGTGTGTGTGTGAATGTGTGTGTGTGAATGTGTGTGTGTGGATAGATGCCTGTATCTATGGACAACAAATATTAAATGACACCAGACAACAATCTCAATTTACGTAATAAATAACATACCAGTTTGGAATCAAGTGGTTGATTTAAATATTTATTGTACAGAGTTTTCATTTCTTCATAGGCCATGAACTGCAAGGCACCATGGGAAATTCCAAACACACCTGGTATAAATCCCTATAAAATAAAAAAAATAAATAAATAAATAAATAAACAACGATAATGCTTCATTTTCATTTTTATATTTTTTTAAACAATAATATTAAATTTAAAACAATTATTTAAATTACACAACTATTACTACTACTAATAAATATTATTATTATTATTATCAGTATATTTATTTTATGGTTATTTAAAACACCATTATAATGCTTCATCTTTATTTTTATTTTTGTATTTTTTAAACGATAAGGTTAAATTTAAAACAATTATTAAAATTACACCTACAACTATTACTACTACTAAATATTATTATTATTATATTTTATTTCTTAAATGATAATACTAAATTTAAAACAATTATTAAAATTATACTACAGCTACTACTAATACTAAATATTATTATTATTATTATCATCATCATCACTATATCTATTATTATGGTTTTAGTTAAATAAAACACTACTTTCAGTATCTCAGTCACTGATTCACTGTGTGTTACAGGGAAAAAAAGAGACCCTGAATGCCCTCCAGTTTGTAAATTTTCACCCAAGCCAACCATTCGATACATGACTCCTGTGTGTTGCCCTGACGCATTCTTGTACTGAAGACAAAGGCGCGTTTTCGTAACCCATATCGGATTCGTCAACACCAAAGTCGCAAAACCTGAAAAATTATTAAAAATATAACAACAAAATAATAACAGTGAGAGTAATTAGATTATTATAGTTTTTATTTAATTTAAAGTGAAACGAATAGTAATGATGATAATAATAATAATAATAATAATAAATAATAATAAATAATAATAATATATTTAATGTATAATAGCAATTAACATGGCCTGAAATAATTTTGTAAATTCTGACACTAATTATTTTGTTTCTTAAGAGAATGTATGTTCGGTTGTTTGAATGTTGAAGGAACACAGATTTTTTTTATTTCCAAAATAATCATACTGTTGGAATTTAAAAGATTTGAGACTACTAAATTAAATATGTAATGTCACATTCCTATAAAGTGTAATTCTTTTTTTATTATTATTATTTTTAATATCATGTTTGAAAGTGTTTGTAAATGTAATTTTTGTTTTTAAATAAAAAATTAAAAAATAAATATTCATGTAAATAAATAAATCAGATAAAGCAGATTTGTAATTTCGACAAAGTATCTGTGTTAAAACGATAAATAAGAAAATAAATAAACAAGTAAGAAAGCAAAAATAAATAAGTAAATAAAAAGAAATAAGTAAGAAAATAAATATACAAGTAAATAAATAAATAAATAAATAAATAAATACAATAAATAAATAAATAAATAAGCAAATAAATAACTAAAATAAATAAATAAGTAAGTAAATAAATAAATGAAGAAAGAAATAAGCAAAACAATGAATAAACAAACTAACTAACTAAATAAATAAATAAATAAATAATATTGACACAAAACCTGCTTCAGCTGCTACAGTGAGATGCATAACTGGACCCAAGTTTTTTGTTGAATCGCTGTCCTGCATCCAGCTTTTTATAGTACTGTACCTGAAACAAGAACCAGAAACATTTCTTTACATTCAGTTTAATAATCAAACTTTTTATAGTACTGTACCTGAAACAAGAACCAGAAACATTTCTTTACATTCAGTTTAATAATCAAACTTTTTTTTATAGTACTGTACCTGAAACAAGAACCAGAAACATTTCTTTACATTCAGTTTAATAATCAAACTTTTTATAGTACTGTACCTGAAACAAGAACCAGAAACATTTCTTTACATTCAGTTTAATAATCAAACTTTTTATAGTACTGTACCTGAAACAAGAACCAGAAACATTTCTTTACATTCAGTTTAATAATCAAACTTTTTATAGTACTGTACCTGAAACAAGAACCAGAAACATTTCTTTACATTCAGTTTAATAATCAAATAATACTGTACCTGAAACAAGAACCAGAAACATTTCTTTACATTCAGTTTAATAATCAAACTTTTTATAATACTGTACCTGAAACAAGAACCAGAAACATTTCTTTACATTCAGTTTAATAATCAAACTTTTTATAATACTGTACCTGAAACAAGAACCAGAAACATTTCTTTACATTCAGTTTAATAATCAAACTTTTTATAGTACTGTACCTGAAAAACAGACACCAAAAACATTTCTTTACATTAACTTTAATAATCAAACATTTTATAGTACTGTACCTGAAAAAACAGACATCAAAAACATTTCTTTACATTCAGTTTAATAATCAAACTTTTTATAGTACTGTACCTGAAACAAGAACCAGAAACATTTCTTTACATTCAGTTTAATAATCAAACTTTTTATAGTACTGTACCTGAAACAAGAACCAGAAACATTTCTTTACATTCAGTTTAATAATCAAACTTTTTATAGTACTGTACCTGAAACAAGAACCAGAAACATTTCTTTACATTCAGTTTAATAATCAAACTTTTTATAGTACTGTACCTGAAACAAGAACCAGAAACATTTCTTTACATTCAGTTTAATAATCAAACTTTTTATAGTACTGTACCTGAAACAAGAACCAGAAACATTTCTTTACATTCAGTTTAATAATCAAACTTTTTTTTTATAGTACTGTACCTGAAACAAGAACCAGAAACATTTCTTTACATTCAGTTTAATAATCAAACTTTTTATAGTACTGTACCTGAAACAAGAACCAGAAACATTTCTTTACATTCAGTTTAATAATCAAACTTTTTATAGTACTGTACCTGAAACAAGAACCAGAAACATTTCTTTACATTCAGTTTAATAATCAAACTTTTTTATAGTAACCTGAAACAAGAACCAGAAACATTTCTTTACATTCAGTTTAATAATCAAACTTTTTATAATACTGTACCTGAAACAAGAACCAGAAACATTTCTTTACATTCAGTTTAATAATCAAACTTTTTATAATACTGTACCTGAAACAAGAACCAGAAACATTTCTTTACATTCAGTTTAATAATCAAACTTTTTTATAATACTGTACCTGAAACAAGAACCAGAAACATTTCTTTACATTCAGTTTAATAATCAAACTTTTTATAATACTGTACCTGAAACAAGAACCAGAAACATTTCTTTACATTCAGTTTAATAATCAAACTTTTTATAATACTGTACCTGAAAAACAGACACCAAAAACATTTCTTTACATTCAGTTTAATAATCAAACATTTTATAGTACTGTACCTGAAACAAGAACCAGAAACATTTCTTTACATTCAGTTTAATAATCAAACATTTTATAGTACTGTACCTGAAACAAGAACCAGAAACATTTCTTTACATTCAGTTTAATAATCAAACATTTTATAGTACTGTACCTGAAACAAGAACCAGAAACATTTCTTTACATTCAGTTTAATAATCAAACTTTTTATAATACTGTACCTGAAACAAGAACCAGAAACATTTCTTTACATTCAGTTTAATAATCAAACTTTTTATAATACTGTACCTGAAAAACAGACACCAAAAACATTTCTTTACATTAACTTTAATAATCAAACATTTTATAGTACTGTACCTGAAAAACAGACATCAAAAACATTTCTTTACATTAACTTTAATAATCAAATATTTTATAGTACTGTACCTGAAAAAACAGACATCAAAAACATTTCTTTACATTAAGTTTAATAATCAAACTATCTGATTACTTTTGCATAATTAATTTATTTGATCAATTATTAAAGTGAACTCTATATACTTCAAAGATTTATTTGTTTTATTATGTGATCAATTTTTTTATTTGTGTCAGTGTATCACAATAACAGAGCACTGTGCCATAATCTGTTAAGTTGTTAATAATAATAATAATAATAATAAATATAAAAATTAAAATTATTAAAAATAATGAACAACACACACTGATAAAGAAGAAGTACTTATTAAAGATAACTCAACATACACATGTATCCAAAAAAAAAAAAATAATAATAATAAAAAAATAAAAATTAGATTTAGATATTAAAACTTACAGAAAAAAATACATGCCCCATGAAATGCCTGCCCCCCACACATTGGGTGTGACTCCTTGGTAGAGACCAACGAAGCCATCACTTTTGGCAATGCTTGTTAAAGCATGAATAAGTCCTTTGTACTGAGGTCGTTTGGTAATTCCAATCCCTTCATTCACTGAAAAACAGAAGAGTTCACAGATATCATCAAGTTCAATGATCAAAATTCAGTCTGTGAAAAAAATAACTGTCTAATCAACCATTATAATCAGTTCACAGAAAAAGTTAGTCCACTCCTGCTTATTATCATCTAATTCAAACTAATTATCATAATGAATTCACACAAAGTTTTACAGTCAGTTCGCACAAATTATCATAATCAACTCACACAAAGCATCAGAGTCAATTTACAACAGTTAGGAGTCAGGTCACACAAATCAGAAAAGTGACTACAGCTGGCTATCAAATAACATCACAGTCAGTTCACACCTATCAGTTTACACTGAACATTGCAGTTAGATCATACCAATCACAAACATCATTAATGCTGACTTTAATAAACCACATCTGTCAAGTTACCTAAACCATGAGTTAATTCTAACAAATATTTAGGTTCTCTGGTTGTAGTGCAGCGTA
This sequence comes from Chrysomallon squamiferum, assembly GCA_012295275.1. Lineage (NCBI taxonomy): Eukaryota > Metazoa > Mollusca > Gastropoda > Neomphalida > Peltospiridae > Chrysomallon > Chrysomallon squamiferum. The sequence continues at coordinate 20,177,006 of CM022678.1, forward strand.
AAATCTTCATATTCAAGTAACGTAAACCTCACTTCAGTTGTTTGTGGTTAAGGTAAATTTTGTTACAAAAACCATCATTGTGCTGCAGCAGAAGGTTTCCCTGCTTTTTGTGACGTGTTTTTGCATTCCTTGAAGACAGGGTTTCCTTATTCTCCTTTCTTTTTCATCATTATTTATACATATTTTCAAAAACAAGTAATATCATAATAGAGTATACATATTCAGCTTCATCATAATTTTTTTTGATTTTCTTTGATCAATGGAGAACATCAGTCATGTGACTAAGCTAAACTTGCTTGGGACTTGATATCACGAGCAAGCTCAAATTATGCATTTCTCTCATTATCTGCCAAATTTCATACATTTGTACCGAATGTGGGGTGTTTTCTGCAACTGACATGGCCAAAGTGATTGCTGTTGTTGCCAATGTTTAAAAAGTTTGATTTAGTAATTATGTAGCATAATATTCCAGTTTTAGTTAAAACTTTCTTTCTGATAAAGATGCTGATGACAAAGACAGTTCTTAGCTAGTTATATTTTTATGAATTTTTTTTGGTATCTACATAATGAAGGCTTAAGGCAAATGTTTGCTAATTAATGTTCAACTGAAAATGAGCAACATCCCTGAAAATGTAAAGGCCTCTACAACTCACTAGTCTTATAAAATGATGTTTTTATGTACTGGTTTAATTTCTGTGGAGTTTTTGAGAACTGCCTAATTAAAATGCAAGGTACATTTCAGCTAATTAGTGCAAATTCAAATGATTAACTAATTAATTAAAATTCATGAATGTTTGCAACATGTAAAAATACTGTATGGCACTAGAACTCATCTAAAGCTTTTTTTTATTATATATGTATTGGTTTGAATCTATATGAGATATTCAGAGTTTATGTTGCCACATGAACGAATCACAGTTTCTCCATAGATTCTGATGGAAAAATACCAGCACATTTTATTCAGATAAAAAATTGTATATTTTTTCATGCCAGTGATATCAAAGATACCTTGGTGTCATTTTAATCTGCTATTTTTTGCTCTTTCTGATATATAATTTTACAGGAAAATAATAACTCTGAAAAGTTCACACACCTAGCTAAAGCAACAGTAAAATAATAAAAATAAGTAATGATATAATCGTTTCAAAATATGCTCTCTTCTCTTAACATCCAGTGATCCACATTAAACTTAATATTTAAGTTGTAAGATTCGCTTGTTTGTGGAACCAGAAAATGAATAAATAAAGAAATAAAAATAAAAATGATGCAAGAATGAAGAAATTAAAATTTGTTTCGACACCTGGACGATTCAACTGAAGATGAAGACTGAATCCTGTTACTTACTGTTAGTAAGTGTTACTTTATTAGTATTACATTACCTATACACGATACAGATAAAATATTAATGGCGAAAAGAGAAAATAACCTATAATTACCTTGAAATCTAATTTTAACTAAATCCAGAGGATGGAGAATAAGCGTCGATACCACTCCTCCACTAATTCCGGCTAGAAGATGTTCCCATTTTATAGAACGCAATAGCCCGTCCTTCACTGAAAGACCAGGTTTCTTTTTAATTGTGGAAGAATCCATTGTTGTACTGCTAGTATGTTTGTAGTCGTCAACTTATTAAACCAAATAATCGTCTATTTGACAAAATATCTCTCATTTCAGTCATTTCTGGCAGAAAACCGCTAGGCGCTCGTAACCTATGAACACCTGACTACAGAAGGCACCATATTGAAAAGGACTGATTATGCGATAACTGAATAAATCGTACATTAATCGAATTTTTGATATAATCGAATCAAACAACACAGTAAACCATATGAAATATTTTAGACATAAAACACACATTTTAGAAATAGTATCTCTTTACTTATTTTAGTATTTATAATTATTATATTTATCGGATGGTTGATATCCTTTAGCAGTATCAGCTGACATGACGGATGTTTTGAGAGACACAAATTATGGAACACCGTACAGGCCTACTTTTATCATTATTATAATTTTATTAACAATAATCATAATTATAAGCTAAACATACTCTTATCTCGTTTTAAATTAGTAGAAAAATATAAAACACAATTTAAAAATAATACCTAAGGAAAGAAATGCATTCTCTGCTGACTAAATATAACTTGCAAGTTGAAGTTACAGTTACGTCATTTCAAGAGAATCTGCAGAATATTTCATTTTAATTAATAATAATAATAATAATAATAATAATAATAATAATAATAATAATTTATATTATACTGATGTAGGGATTATTTATGTTGGGGGGTGATGATGAATGTTATTGACTTTTGCATTCGGCGTTTTGTTGGAATTGAAAGGGCAACGCTATAGAATTTTACCAATTTCTGAACATTTAAGGCCAGTTCAGGACTTGTGAAGTTCTGTCTAACAATTAGATGCCACCTAATACAACAAAAATATATTTGGGTAGTATGCTACCGTGTATACCTGTGTTTGTATAATAATAATAAAATTTCAAACATAAATGGGGAAGCAAATAAAAATAACAATAACAACAAAAATGAAAAAAAGAAAAAGAAAAGGAAAAAACAGAAATAGTATATATCTGTCTCTTTAACATTTTGTTCAGTTTTATACTTCAGCCAGAATGCAAAGTGGATAATTTATTTCTTTATTATTTATTATTATTATTATTATTATACGTATATTTCACTTACTTACTGTTCTTCCGATTGTAATTATAGCAGTAGCATTAATACTGATAATGGTAGATAAATATCATCACCATAATACTTTTGACACAAGCAATCCTTGGGTAAGTAATCCGAAAACGGGACGATCTTATAACCGTTTTCAACTCAAGATGTCACATGACCCGGAATCAGAAGTGCTAAAATATGATACTTCTATATGCTTAATGTAAAGGTGTATTATAGGAGACTGTATACAATTTTGTTTTTAATATGACGAGCATTGAGAGGCTTGGTTCAGTAATATCAAATGCTGATGATTTGCAGAAAGGTAATACGTTGGTAGTTGCATGCTGTGCCGACAGCTTATAAGGCAATACAATTGAATAAACATTTGTAGACGGCTAAGACGTAATTTATTAAAGTTCACTAGTGGTACATCATGCCTTTCATCACGCGCATATCTGTTTGTTTTGAATAACATAATGACGAATATACAACAAAAGAGTAAAGTTTAAAGGACATATTCATTATAATATTAGTAATAAAAATTATAAAATATTTAGAAATAATGATAAACAATTGAAAACAAAAATGTCACAGGTCGATTCCTTCTCGGCACATGCTTTGAGCCATTTTCTGATCGGATGATCCTTCCTGTGCCTTCAAATAATGATAACAGAATTAAGTAGTTAAACCCCACAAATATTGAATAACTAAAATATGATCAAACCCACACCCCCAAAAAAAACCCCCAACAAATAACTAAACAGACAAAATAAAATTAATAATAATAATAATAAAATTTTTAATTTAAAACAAAAATGGAATGAAACCCCCCAAAAATGAGAAAAAAGAAATATTATATATTTGTCTCTTTAACGTTTTGTTCAGTTTTATACTTCAGCAAGGATTATTTCTTTATTATTATTATTATTATTATTTTATATTTTCCAGGAGCTCAGGTTGCTACAAGTTTGTTGCAGGAACGGGCAAACGATGTCCGAGCCAACAGAGTCAACTGGCAGTCATATCTGCAGTGAGTTAGAATAGTGTTATAATGATATACAGAAATATTGCCTTAGAATTAAAATACAGTCTTTTCACATTATGATTAACACCACTTTTGTCAAAATGACTAAATATCCAATAGCTGATGATAAAATATTAAACATATTTGATATCACTGAACACAATAATCTTTGAAATTTGCATAAATGAACTTTTATATACATATCTGGTGGTTGTAATGTCCAAATTCCTAGTTATCAAGGTCATTTGTGTGGACAAAAAAAAGTGGCTACACTAACATAAGGAAAATACTGGAATTAATATTTTTGTTAAGACTTTTCCATGAACAAAATGAAACTTATAATTTAATATGTTTGCAGGGGACAGATGATAAACCAGGAAGTGTTTGAGTTCATTTCCAAGTTTGACAGCGGGAATGCTGATGTTCGCACAGCCATGTTGAAGAATAACCCCAACCAGGTAATACTATGTGAAACTTGTATTGTGTTTTTAATGTTTCTCTGTGTGTGTTTGTGTGTTTGTGACTATGAATTTATGTGTACATATTTTGAGTGTATACAAGTCTATCTGTGTGTGTGCATTATCCTGAGTCTGTATGTCTGTGTATGTGTGTTACAGAAAAGATGGATTATCAGGAAATAGGTATAATTCCTGAAAATTTCAGAAAAATGTATGTCATCAGTGAAAATAATGTGGTTTGAGTTTGTGATGGTCCGTGGAAAACCTACACATCCACAGAGCCATGGGTCCAGTATAAAGACTTTGACATTAAGTACAGCTTATTTGTTTGTTAGCAGACAACAACAGAACTGAATGGTTTGTTTGTTAGCAGACAACAACAGAACTGAATGGTCTGTTGGATTCAAACAGCTACAGAACTGAATGGTCTGTTGGATTCAAATTTGTTCAGTTTCAGAAGAACGTCAGTCTTCACAGTGGAATTAAGGGTTCCCCATTTGCAGCACTGTTGTGTTCTGATGCTTGCATTGGCCTGTCATCTTCTAGAAATTCTCTTGAAATTCTCTACATTGATTTCAGTGAGAGAATGATCTACTTACAGCAACTCCATTACCACTTTCCTGAGTGAATCGGGCATTATACATATTTCCTGTAATATATATATATATTATGGATATTTATGGGTGGGTTATGTGTATGAATATTTGAACATATTTGGTGCATAAATGTGAATCTGCATGTATCTGTGTGTGTGTGTGTGTGTGTGTGTGTCAGGTGTGTGAGTGCATGCTGTTTTGTTTTGTTTGCCTCTTTTTCTGTCTTAACAGACCTGAACAAAAATGTCGATCTGTCATTTCTTTTATTAATTTATTTCAGTTTGCTGGCACGTTCTTCACCCTGATTGGTCAGATTGCTAAAGATCAAACCCTGCAGTACATTCTTACCATGCTGGATGACGCTCTGCAGGTAAATTGTCACAGACTGCTTTTCCACACATCACAGTTCCACACATCACAGTTCCACACTGACAGTAACAGATATCAGAAGAAAGAGAGATAGTAATGACTGTTGTGTCATAATTAGTCTGAAGATTCTCACTCAGTTATTTTTTTTTTTTTTTTTTATTTCTCTTGTAAGAATTTCTTTAATGATTTGTTGCTCTTTATGTTACATTTATGTGAAATTGCTTGCAGGAAGACAAGACGAGGGTGGAGATTTTCAAGGACTTTGCTAAGAAACGCAAAGATTCTGTGTATGCCCCGTTTTTCCACTTGCTGGAGAGAGAGGACAAGTTTATTGTGTACCAGGTTAGATTTGTGTTGGCTTGGAAGATATTTAACTTTTTATTTATTTATTTATTTAATGTGTAGGTGGGTAACATCATGTACCAAAAAAATTCTGTTTCATCTGATATTATTATTATTATTATTATTATTATTTTAAATAAAAATTTAAAAAAGTTTATTATATTACATCTGTGGGAAATATCTGTAAGGTTGGATAAATTCCTTATCTCACTCATGTTATAAATCACTGGTCATGAATTTTTTGCGTACTTGCGTGAATGCTTGCATGTCTGTATGTGTTATATGTGTGTGATCCTCATCACTGCTGTTTAAAATCTGTGTCAATAAATGGTATAGAAACATGCAAGATTCATAATTATTTATTACGTAAAAATATACTACTCAGTCTTTGATGACGTTTTAAAATGTCTAAACAAAATTAAAAAATATAAACTAGTTATTATTACTTGTCTTCATACAGTATATTATTAGCAAAGTTTTATTCTCTGTAAGAAGCAAAGAAATAATTTGGAAGTAAACGAAACCTTCGCCAGAGAGAATAGATCTAACACAGTAAATAAAAAAAATGAAATTAGATGAAATATATTGTTGTTTGATTTGTCCTTGCACTGCAAAGATAAATAATTTTTTGTTGTTGTTTGTGTTTTGCAGTCGAGTCAGATAATTAGTAAAATAGCCTGCTGGAGTAAAGAACCAATGGACAGAAAAAATCTTCACTTCTATCTCAACTGGTTGAAAGATCAGCTCAAACAACCCGTATGTTGTTTTTCTTACTTTTTTTAATAACATTTTTTTTTTTTTTTTCTTTTTTCTTTTTTTTTCTTTCTCATTATTCAGATTTTTCAAGTTAAAGAAAGTTTGGGTAGTTTTCAAAATTATGAATTTTTTTCATTTAATCTTTTTCAGAGTAATGGATATTGATATATGCTTTGTTTATGAATATTTACATAAACACTTTGTTTCAGAATAACAAATACTTACATATATTCTGTTTCAAAATGATCTCTTTACATATACTACATTTTAAAATAACAAATATATATATATATGTATATATATATATACTTTGTTTCAAAATAACAAACATTTACATGCATTTTTGATTCAGGAGAACAAAAATTTATATACACTCAGAATAATGTATATTTATACATTCTCTGTTTCAGAATAATGAATATTGACTCATAATTGGTTTCAGAATAATGAATATTTACAAATACTGTGTTTCAGAATAATATATATTTACAAATACTGTGTTTCAGAATAATGTGTATTTACATACATTCTGTTTCAGAATAATGAATATCTTCAAACTGCTGCTCGCTGTCTTCAGATGATGCTTCGAGTAGAAATGTATCGACTGGCTTTCATGGAGGTTGAGGGCATTTCTGCGTAAGCTAGTCCTTTGTGGAAAATTTCACCTGTGCTTAGAGAAAATAATTGATTATTATTTTTGTTTTTTAATTCGTATTTATAATGTATTGTTAAAGTGCACCTATGGAGTGATGCAGAAATTATCTAAATATCTTCAGCGTCCTTTCAGGTTTTATTTTTGTTTGTTTATCTCTTAATTAGTAAATAAGTAAACAACAATAGAGTACTGTATTAAAATAGTCTCGGTACTGCTACGATTCTGTAGTCGTGACGTCATTGTGTAGGGATTTGCAGTTTGTCAGCTTTAAGTTGATACAGCTGTAAGTTTGCCATGTGTGCTGCTGTAATGACAGTTGTAAATGTTTAAAACAGTGGAAAAATATTCTGTAACAGTATTGTTTTATTGTCATATTTATCATCATAGATCACCCCAAAAATACCAGTGAAAATAACAACATGGAAGTGTAAAGAATTTCAGGCAACCATTTATTCGCATTGGCCTCTACAGTCTAATTATGTATATAGGCTTGTTAGTTGGATACGCATTATGTGTGTCTATCCCTTATGCAAATATGTGTGTCTGATTGAGCTTGCCTGTGTGCATTTGTGGAAACAGACAGCTGAGTATGTGTGTTAAAAGTATTTTATTGAGAAATTGTGGGATGTTTATTTATGTTTAAGCATGAATAATGTGTGTGTGTGTGTGTGTGTGAGAGAGAGAGAGAGAGAAAGGAGGAGGGAAGGTGTGTGTGAGAAAGAGAGAGAGAAATGAACAGAAAACTTCAGAAATTTTAATTCTGTCAAAATGTATAAACTTATTTTTACTGCAGAATTGTGTCCGTGTTGGCAGGAAGTAAAGTTGGTTTTCAGATTCAGTATCAGCTGACTTTCTGTCTCTGGTGTCTTTCTTTCAACAGTGTCCTTGCAGAGAAAGTAAACAAGTAAGTGAAACTGATAAGTACAGTGCACTGAACTGGGCATTAACAAGTAAGTCTAACTGATAAGTACAGTGCACTGAACTGGGCATTAACAAGTAAGTCTAACTGATAAGTACAGTGCACTGAACTGGGCATTAACAAGTAAGTCTAACTGATAAGTGGAAAGTTTTCAGGAGTATGCAAAATTGAACATTAAGTAGTACGTCTAAACCTTTCTGGAATGTGCAAAACTGAATGAATAAGTGAAACTAATAAGTTGAAAGTTTTTCATGAGTATTCAGAATAGAGTGTTAAGAAGTATGTCTGAACAGAATGTTAACAAATAAATCAAACTGATAAGTAAAAGCTTTTCTAAAGCATGCAGAACTGAACATTAACGAACGAAAACATTTCTAGGATATGTGAAACTTGAAGTTGGAAACGTTTCAGGAGTATGCAAGAATTTGGCATTAAGAAGGATGTTTAAACTTTTTTCTTAAAAAATTTGAATATTAAGAGTTATATCAAAGTGATAGGTCAAGCCTTTTCTGGAATATGCAGAAATGAAATTTGAATAAGCAAGTCCAATTTATTTATAACAGAACTAAAGAGAAAATAAGTAGAAGCAATTTACAAATATTTAAGTTGTTAAGCATGTCACGTTTTCTAGTAACATATCAATTGATGTAAAACTGAATAATCAAGTTTAAACCTAGAACAGTGAGAACTGTACAGAGAATGAGTGAGTCTAAACTTATTTAGAAGTTGGCACTGAGCAAATAAATGAGTCTAAATTTGAGTATAGCAGTAATCAAGGCTCAACAATGAACAAGCAAGTCTAGGATTATTTAGAACAGTCAGCAGTGAGCAGTAAAATAATTGAGTAAACTCATCAGTTAGCACTGAGCAGTAAAATAAATAAACAAGTCTAAATCTATTTAGAACAGTCCTCAACACTGGAAAGTGAAGTTTAAACTTATAAAGAAAGTCATAACTGTACAGAGAATATGAAAGTATAAACATTTAAAACAGCTGAAAATAAACAGCGAGTGATCAGGTGTCAATGTATTTAGGATAGAACTGAAGAACAAATAGCCTGTTTAGAACAGAACTGAACAGTGAGTTTTTTCTGTACTTAACTGATGTACATCTGTATTGTTGCTGTGGTTTGTTTGTAGGTACAACATCATTCCCATACTAGCAGATATTCTTAGTGAGTCTGTGAAGGAGAAAGTAACAAGAATTATTCTGGCAACATTCAGGGTAAATTGAAATGGCACACCTTTCAAACTATTTTTATATTATTATCATTACTAATACTATTACTATTACTATTACTATTATTAGTATTAGTATTAGTATTAGTATTAGTATTAGTATTAGTATTATTATTATTCTTATTCTTATTATTATTCTCTGTTATCCTTCAGTTCTGTATTTTATACACACTTACACAATTCTTTTTTTGCAATACACTGGTTAAATGTGTCATTTTGCAAACCTAAAAGTCACAAGTTAAGCATATAATGTATATATATATATATATATATATGAATATATATATTTATATATATATTTGTCATCCAATATCTATATTTACTCCTGTAGTGTCTTAATTCTGATATAGACCTCAAAAGACCGCTTTGAAAACAGTTTTCAATTAAAAAACAGCAAAATGAATTGTTATTTAAGGAACGATTTTGTTTTGACATTTGAATCTACTATTTATTTATTTTATTACTTTCTTTTTTTTAACCTGAAAAGACCACTTTGAAAACAGTTTTCAGTAAAAAGAAAAAACAAATAAACTGTTATTTAAGTTACTATTTCATTTTGATGTTTGAATCTACCATTTATTTATATTATTATAGTTTTATGGGTTTTTTTTTTTTTCAATTAATTAATTTATTTGCTTATCAAATTTATTTATTATTTATTCTATAAAACGTATTATTTTTTCTATATTTATTTCTTTGTGTATGTTTTAGAATTTGCTGGAGAAACCGGAGGAGAAGGAGTGTGTACAGGAGCACGCGTTGGCGATGGTGCAGTGCAAGGTTCTCAAGCAGCTGGAGTTGCTGGAAGGTCGAAAGTTCGACGACCCTGACATTGTCGATGACTTGAAGTTTGTTACTGAAAAGTTACTGTCCTCAGTGCAAGATCTTAGGTACATGTATTTATTTATTTATTTATTTATTTATTTATTTATTTATTTATTTTTTATTATTTTAATTATTTTAATTATTTTTTTATATATTTTGTTTGTATGATTTAGTTCATTGTACTGAATAATTGTGTGTGTGCGCGCATGTGTGTGTGTATTTATAGTTCATTCGTTATCATTGAAACCAAAGAAATTTATCACTTCTTTTATCTGTTTGTTTATTTAAAATTTTGCTTTAGACAAAAGTCAGTTGTTTATAGCTGGTGAATACAGTTTTCAATTTTTATCTCTCTTTGGTTTACTTAAGAAGATTTTTAAAAGGTCATTTTTTTAATTTAATTTTTATTTCATTCAGCTCATTTGATGAGTATTCTACTGAAGTGAAATCAGGCAGGTTGGAGTGGAGCCCTGTTCATAAATCTGACAGATTTTGGCGAGAAAATGCCCTTCGACTCAATGAGAAAAACTACGAATTACTCAAGTAGGTTTTTAGTCTGCAACAAAGTAGCGTTATTGACCACTGTTATATTTTTGTCCTGTTTTTAATTTTATAAGAAAAAACAAAATGCAACATTAAATTTAAATTTAATATAATTTTACTTTCATTGATTTGAATTTAAAATTTTTACAATTTGAACTGTTAAAGTTTTTGGTGGAGAATTTTGTTTCTTTTAAATGTTTAAACATGTGATAAATTGTTATCAAAATGTGTGGATAATCCAGTGTTTAAAATGATGTGATTATTTTTGTAAATAAATTTTGGTGTAAATCGTGTACAGGATTCTAGTTCGTCTGCTGGAAAGTAGCAGAGATCCACTGATTCTGTCTGTGGCTGCTCATGACATTGGTGAATATGTGCGATATTATCCAAGGGGCAAAAAGTGAGTAATCATGACATTGGTGAATACATAGTATATTATCCAAGGTGTAAAAAAGTGAATAATCATGACATTGGTGAATACATAGTATATTATCCAAGGTGTAAAAAAGTGAATAATCATGACATTGGTGAATATGTTGGATATTATCCAAGTGGTAAAAAAAAGTGAGTAATTATGATGTAGGATATTATCAGAAGGGTAAAATGTGAAAACTTATAACACTGGTGAATACATACGATATTACGCATGGGGTAAAATGTGAGTTGTTATGAAACTGATGAGTACATAAAACTATAATATTATCCATGGGTTGAAATTTCAGTAATTATGACTTTGGTAAATATGTTGGACATTATCATTGTAAGTTGTGAAAGTGATGGTACATAAAAAAATATTATCCAGGCATTTCAGTAATTAAAACTGAGTAATCAAAATATTATGAATAGATAAAATGAGTTAATCATTTTACTGTGAATAGATATGATAAGTTATTCGGTGCAATTTTTTCACATTAATATCTGATACAATTAAATATTCAGTCTGTTTTTTTTTTTTCACTGATGAGTTATTCATAATTCAGTGATGTTTTTCAGATATTAATAATGACTGATGTAGTTTTGGTTCATAATTTTTTTTTTTTTTTTTTTTTTTTTTTTATGCTAGTTTTCTTTAAATTTTCTTTCAGTATGATTGAACAGCTTGGAGCTAAGCAGCTGGTGATGCAGTACTTGAGTCATGAAGATCCAAATGTCCGATATGAGGCTCTCATAGCTGTTCAGAAGCTAATGGTTCATAACTGGTCAGTTTGAACTCTCGTTTTTCAAGTTACAACAGTTTTTTTCTTTTTTAATTGATTTTTTATTTTTTTTTTTTTTTGTTATTTCTTTCAATTGTTATTTGATTAATATTAATATATTTATTCATTTATTATATATTGTACTTGACATTTTCTTCTTCTTTCATGTTATTTATTTTATTTATTTTTATGTTAATGTATTTTTTTAAATATATTATTGAATTATTAATGTTTGTAATAATGTCTTAGTTTTAATCTAGTCAGATTTGTTTAGTTATATTGACTAATTTTGATGGTTATTTATTTCTTTATTTCTTTATTGTTGTATTTTAATAATTAATTTGTTGTAATTTGTAAAAAGGCAGTCCATTATCTCCTGATACGACAGATTGACTGTTTCTGTAATAAGTGTAGTGCTTACTTAAAAGATATTCTATTTTCTGTAAATTGATTCAAATTCATGAACTGCTGTTGCATAGCAGATTGACTGAAGTCCATGAATTACTTCTGCATATAACAGAATGACTTGAGAACATGAATAGTCTTTTTATAACAGCTTGACTCTAATCTGTAAAGAGTCAAGTCCATGAATTGTCCTTAAATAACAGAATGACTCTATTCCAAAAACAGTCAAATCCATGATCCTTCTTTTATGATAACAGATTGACTATTTTGTTTATGAGTCATGTCCATGAACTGTCCAGATATAACAGATTGAACATTCTATAAAGTCAGGTTCATGAACTGTCTTATGTAACAGTTTGACTATATTCTGTAAAGTCAGGTTTATGATATGCAACACATTGATTGACTATTTTGTAATTTATTCTCTAAAGCGTCAAGTCCATTAACTGTCCTTATATAACAGATTGACTATATTCTATAAAGTCAGGTTCGAGAACTGTCCTCATATAACAGACTGACTCTGTTTTGTAGTGAGTCAGTTCCATGATTCATTGTCCTTGAATACAAATTGACTGTGTAATCAACAAAACAGTGAAATCAAGTTTACGACGCTGTCCTATTTTGTCAGATTCTCAACCAACAAAACCTGAAGGGTTAACACATTTATATTAACAGTGTTGCTCTACTGAGACTCGACTCACTGAGATCTCACACAGTGGATCTGCACTGCTCTGTATCTCCTTTGTTAAATGTTCACAGTGTTTGTTTGTTTTTAATGACAGGGAGTATTTGGGCAAGCAGCTCGAAGTTGGAGAGCCAGCAAAGAAGGAGATGCCAGGACTGACAGCTGCAAAAGCGTAGTTGTGTCACCCCATTGGGCTCACTGAGTTAGTGCTGCCCATAGCCTGATGTTGTAATCAACTGTTACATTATGACGTGAATTTGGAGATTATCTAATTAAATAAATTCAACATATCATATCATATCAATTAAGTGAATTCAGATGTGTATGAGTTTAAGTGAATTGAAAGATATATATATATATATATATATATATATATATATATATATATATATAGATGCATTTAAGTGATTTCAGACATACTGGATAAAATCAAATTAACTCGTATATATTCAATGAACTCTGATATCAAGACAGCTGTACTGTCTTAAAATGTACATTAAAATATATGAATTCAGACATTGTATGTATTTCAGTCTGTTCTTTCATGTTGAATTTGCTTCACTGAACTTAGATATTACATCAGTTCATACATATTGTTTTAACATCAGAGAATTGATGTATTACATAAATTTCAGTGAATTGCAATATAATATAATTTAAATGAATTGAGACAAATATCTCTGAATAGCGGTATAATCTAATTTCAACAAATTGAGACAAATATCAGTGAATTGAGACCTTGTACAGGTTCTAGTGAATTTGTATAGATAACAGTGTATTGTGTGAATTATTTAAGAGATAGTGTTTGAATTAAGAACATTTTTACAAACTAAGAGAACTAGATCAGATCAGGTAGTCTGTATTAGTAAATTCAGGTTTAGAGGTTGATGTTGTGTATCAGGGATTGATTTTACAATAAACAGAAGACTATTGTATTCAAAATTAAGAATTGTTTCTCAATACCATTCCTCCTTAAACACACACGCACATATATATAGTGAGCATATATATGGACACAAATTAATTTATATATTCACGATTTTACAGGTATAAGTACACACTGATAAAAGCAAAGACAAGTAAATATATGAACATAAAAAGACAGACACACAGATATACTTTGGTATGTACAGACACATAGACAACCATCTGTTTATATTCAATTGAACGTTAAATTCCTTGATATATTATATTTTATAACTTAAAAATGACTTTTAAAATCTTTCGTTTGTTCATTTATATATTTATTTATTCATTAATTATTATTATTATTATTATTATTTGTTTTTTGTTCTCATTAAATATTAATACTAAAGACCAGTATTTGTTTTCTTATGAATTACAGCTTTATGAAAAAGAATTCTTTGTACTGCTTATCAGAGTGAAAACACAGCCTTATGTTAAAACTTTTGTTGAAGCAGCATCTGAACTGTAAGCTAAAAGTTTATCTGCTCTGTTTTCTTTTTAGTTATTTTCATTGTTATATCAAGCAAACAGTAAAGTTTGTTTTCTTGAACGTTCTGTTTTCAAAATCTGTTTACATTGTTCTTTTTTCTGTTAAATTAATTTTACATTCTTATTCAGTCAGCTCCCAGTTTATGATGATTGAGACAAATGCCAGGTTTGAAATTGAACGAAAATGAAAGGGAAGAAAAAAAAAAAAAAAAAAAAAATGTATATATATTAATAAATGAAAAAAGTAAAAATTATTATATTTTTAATTAAAGCGAATTTTTTAAATATTAATTTTAGTGGTGAAAAAATTATTCTAACATCGTTTATTTAAATAAAAGCAATGTATTTTTTATACACACACACACACACACACACACACACACACACACACACACAATTCAGTTTATAACACAATTGTGTAAAGTCTGTCATTGTATAAAGGCTGGCAGTATATATATAGTCATTTGAATCATAAAGAGTATTTCTGCACAAAATAACCAATAATGATGATGATAATAATAATAATAATAATAATAATAATAATAATAATAATAAAAATAAAAACAAAACAAAAAAAAAGTGTTAAAATAAAATAAATAAATGGAAACTATGGTATCTCTCACAAACATAGAGTTCGGTGAGCTGCTGATTTTTAGAAACTAATTAATTTTCATTTGGGTAAACTAACACAATTAACATGTGACCAATAATACAGCGTTTGTTTATGATAACTACGGATTTGTTTGTTTGTTTGATTATTTTTATTTATTTATTTTACTTATTATTTTTTTTTCATTTTATTTACGTTTGTTTATTTATTTTCATTTTTAATTTAATATATTTTCTTAACAAAATTCTCTTTTAAAATTATGTATTTGAATTGTTTATAACTAATCATTTAAATCTATTATTGTTATTAATTTACTTATTTGATATATATATATATATATATATATATATATATATTCATTTATTTAATTACTAATTATTATAACCTTACTTATTGATTTATTCATTATTTATTTATTTATTTTGTTTGTTTGTTTTTCAGTATAAATACAGACTATATAAGATTTAATCCTGGTTGTTATGATAAGAAGACAACATATTAAAAACATGTTTTTTTTTAATTTTAATTTTTTCTATATATATTTTTTTTTTTTTTATTATTATATATATATATTTTTTTTTTTTCAAAAGACTAAAAGAAAAAAAAAGTAATAATAATAAATAAATACATAAATAATAAAAAAAAAAAAAAATGGAAAAAATTAGAAACTCCATATGTCAGAGATATTTGCACGTAATTATAATATAAAAATTAAAATATCTGACAGGTAAAAGATCATGCAGAAACTTGTTATATATTAGTCTGTTATAGAATAAGAGAACTTTCATTTGTTAATCAATATAATGCATAGTGTGTTTGTTAGATGTTTGAATATGCGTTCGTTTCACAGTACTCTTTAGAAACCTTGATCCATTCATTTAACTTTATTATCCTGGTCTTTCCTAAATAACGCAGTGAGTTTTTATTCACTTTAGATAATCCGATAACTAGTAACAAGGAATGATGATGATGATGATGATGATGATAATAATAATCATTTGTTATCCAGTACCATTCTTATCTTTCTTCTTCGTGTAATTATTCTTTTCCTATCATTATTGTTTTACTATTATTATTATTATTATTATTATTATTATTATTATTATTAATATAACTGGTGTGATAAAGCTACATAAAGATGATATTTATATACTACTGTGATCAGGGACACAATTCCATTTTTGAATAGATCATGTTTTAAAATGAAATAAATATTACTGTCAAAATTCTGCTTTATTTTATTCCTTCATATTTAATTTCTAGAAAAAAAATCTCTAATAAGAAAATGGCATTTAGCCTTTTGAAATCAACTATCACGTACTTCAGAAATGACAACATAACTCGTGATGCAGTTTTCACCAGGGGAGCATAAAAGAGGGATAGCTACCTCATGTAGCCTGAATAACATGCATACTGATTCAAAAATCGGTTAGTAGATTAAGAAAAGACGAGGAAGAAAAAAAATAAAACGTTTATTTTTTATTTTATTTTTGTAGTTACAATCGGTTTTCTTCACATCAAACAAGTCCTCACTTAAACTAAGCATTTTATCTAATTAACACTAAGGCTCGCAGTATTTATTTATTTATTTATTTATTTCGTTTTTCAGTTTAAATGCAGAACGTCTACACTTTTATTGCTAAAGAGCGAAATCACTCAGACGTATTTCTAAATGTTTCCGCTGATCGGAATATTTACCGTATTTTTCTAATTCGACTAAAATTAGTCATGAGTGCTTTCACTTTGTTTAATCACGTTCGTTATGTCACGTTTCTAAATGTGTCTATTAATCCAGCATTCAGTTACACAAACCAAACAAGTTCATTGAATTACGTTTTTTGTTTGGTTTTTTATTATTATTTTGCTAATTCTACGAAAATGACTAATTCGAGGTTTCAGTTTGTTTAATCGCTAAACAGGTAAATTTCATGGAAAATAATAATAGCATTAAAATATACCTCTGATTCACGAATTGTCTTTTGAGAGATAAGGGGCTATAATTAGAAGGAAGTAAAATGCACATACAGAAGCAGCACGTAAAACCAGACGTTGAATAGAAATTGAGCTTAGCTAAGAAAAGACAAGATCTCGTAAATCAACGGGAAAGAAGTTTTTCAGTCCAGTAAAATTTAGATGGTCTAAGTTTTACTTTTCTATAGGTCAGAACACTGGGAAGAAAAAGAAAGGAAAAAATAACAACACATATAATAATAATAACAAAATCCTTCATCAGTTTGATATTGCTTTCAAAATAAGAATATTGTTTTAAAAATATTACCTTATTTGAAAACAATTCATACCAAGCTTTTACAATTTACCATCACTGAACAAGCTCATGAAAAGGAAATAAAAACAACACACTCTACACTTTTTATCAAAAACCTTTCTCTAAGCCATTCTTCACTAATAATAAGTAGAAATTACATAACCGTCTTTTATATACTATTCTTTATTAATAATAATGTAATAATTGCAGAACCTTTCTATACCATAATTTAATAATAATAAAGTAATAACAAATTTCTTCCTCTGTAGACCATTCTTTATTAACACTAAAATATCTCATCTATGAAATCTAAATTAAGAAAAAAAAATAACAAACAAGTTCATACTAAACTTTCCATCAATATCAACACATTAACTTAAACTTCAGCTTAGGTTAAAAAAAATGTAAAACACGTAAATCGACGGGAAAGGCTTTTGAAACCAGTAAAACTTTTATGGACAAATACAAATTATTATTATATAAAGCTGAGACAGAAATTTCCTCTTCTTTTTTATTCTGTATTTATTGAAATTTTGAAGCTGGTCATTTTGTTTCTTATTCTCTGGCGCAAGCACTACAGAGCTGTGATTCCTTAAATTTATACAAATACGGAAAGAAAACTTTATCACTTATTTATTTATTTATTTATTTGTTATTATTTATTTATTTATTTTATTTTTATTAATATTATTATCATTATTATTATTATTTCCTGCAAACCGTTTCACACAGTAGACATGATATTTCTCGATGTGTTCGTTGATCCGAATATTTGGCATATTTCTCAGTTTTTACAAGAATTAGTCATGTGTGCTTTGTCTTTGTTTAATCGCGTTCACGAAAATTAATAGTTGAATTATGTAGAAAATAAATATATAAAGTAGCTTTAAATTTTGTATTGGATATCACATTTCTGAATGGTTTGATTTACCCAGTATCTAGTTGCACAAACCAAATAACTTCGCTGAACGAACGTAAACCTTATACTTCTAATTGCACTAAATACGTTCATTTATCCAGCATCTAGTTACACAAAACAGATAAGTTCGCTGAACGGACGCAAACCTTCTACTTCTATTACCACGAAAATTACTAACACATTGTTTCAGTGTGTTTAATCACGTTTACTAAATAACTAAATTTAGTGGAAAATACTGTTAAAGCAAAGGATTAAAAAAAAAATATCTTATTGACAAATTTTATTTAGTTTTATTTTCTACAGATTACAACTGTGCAATAGAAAAACATCACAATAACAACAACAGTAACAACAACAACAACAATAACAACAATAACAAATAATAATAATAATAATAATAATAATAATAATAATAATAATAATAATAATAAAAACAATACTACTAATAATGTCCCTAAACAATTTGTCTGGCTTTCGAAATAATATTTTCTTTACTATTTAAATCTGCACAGAATAATGCAGTATTACAAAGCATTTTTACACAGCTTTTACGACGATCATATCGTCTTTCTAAACGATTCGTGGAATTTAAAACGAAAATAGAAAGAAGTCACTTATATAACACTGACAGTTAGTTTCGCAGTAAGGAACATCCAGAGAGAACGTGTAAGTTTGATTTAAAAAATATTTTTCCGATCATATACTTTATATTTAACTAAGAATTTATTCATTACTTATCCATTAAGTTATAACAATACTTCTCGAATAGTTAACTGATATAATAAGTTATATCTACAATTAAGTGCAATATACAAATACCCACGAAGCAAATAACAGAACAAATTAACTAAAAATTCAGCTTAGTTCAAAACCGTAAGAAAATGTAAATCGATGATAAAATTTTGATAGCGTAATAAAAATTAGAATCTTTTAAAGGTAAAACAACTATTGGGTTGTCTTTCTTTTTCTCTTTTACATTTTATTTTTTTTAAATTCTATTTTCATTTTTATGTAATTTAATTTAAAACTGTGAAGCAGGTCATTTTGTTTATTATTGTCTGGCCCAAACACTCAAATTAAAATAAATCGAGAAAGAAAACTAAGTAGAGCTGTGAGTTGTGTATAGGATAGTATTACTTCATCCTAACGACCGTGATATTCTTCTTCTTCTTCTTATTATTATTATTATTATTATTATTAATGTTGTTGTTGTTGTTGCTGCTGTTCTTGTTGTAGTTATTGAACTAAATGGAACAAGAAGAGACCACTCATATTTATTCATTGTTTTTCTTACATGCTATTTCTAAAGGTGTTCATTGATCCGAATATATGTATATACCTTATTTTTCTACTTCCACGAAAATTAGTCACATGTGCTCTGTTTTTGTGTAATCACGTTTGATAAAATTAATAGTTAAATTAGGTAGAAAATAATTATTTGGTAGAAAATATTTATTTGATATCATATTTCTAAATCGTGCATCCATCCAGTATCTAGTTGCACAGACCAAATAAGTTCACTGAACGAACGTCTACCTTATACTTCTCTTTCCACGAAAATTACTAATGTATAGTTTCAGTTTGTTTAATCACTTTTACTAAATAACTAAATTTAGTGGAAAATACTGCTCAAGTAAAGGATTAAAAGATATATCTTATTCACAAATTTTATTTAGTTTTACTTTCTGCAGATTAGAACCCTGCTACAGAAAAACAGGTAATAATAATAATAATAATAATAATAATAATAATAATAATAATAATAATAATAATAATAATAATAATAATGTCCCATGATCAATTTGTATGGCATTTCAAATAATACTGTCTTTAATATTTGAACCTAAACGTAATATTACCCTATTATAAAATATTTTTCACATAGCTTTTACAAGACTCATGTCGTCTTTCTGAACCAATTCGTGGAATTCAGAAACGTGGAATGTAGAAAGAAGTCATAGAGAAAGAAATATTAGGGACATATGAGTTTTGTACAGGATAGTATTATTTGATCTGAACGAGCCTGACAGCAACTATAGGAATCGAAATATTTTATTTTATTTTATTTTTCGATATTATTGTTATTATTATTATTATTATTATTATTATTATTATTATTATTATTTAGTGGAAAATACTGTTCAAGTTAGAATTAAGAACTATCTTAAGAAAAAATTCTATTTAATTTTATTATTATTATTATTATTATTATTATTATTATTATTTTGCTTCAAACGGTTTCACGCAGTACACATTATATTTGTCGATGAGTTCGTTGATCTGAATATTTGGCATATGTTTCAAATTTCACGAAGATTAGTCCTGTGTATTTTGACTTTGATCACATTCACTGAAATTAATACTAAGTTACGTAGAAAATAAATATAAACTTCGTTTTAAATTTTGTATTTGATATCACACTTGTAAATATGTTGATTCATCCAGTATCTAGTTACACAAGTCACATAAATTCGCTGAACGAACGTACACCTTATACTTCTATTTCCACGAAAATTACTAATGCGTGGTTTTAGTTTGTTTACTCACGTTTACTAAATATCTTGGTTTAAAGTTATAATTAAAAAATACATCTTATTAATGAACTTTATTTAGTTTCATTTCTCTGGAGGTCAGAACACCGCGAAAGACAAACAGATAATAATAATAATAATAATAATAATAATAATAATAATAATAATAATAATAATAATAAAGAAAATAATAATAGCAATGGTAATAATAATGCCTCATGAACAGTTTTTAAATCTGGTATTCCGATCATAGACTTTATCTTTAATTAATAGTTTACTCATTACTTGTCAATTAAATCATATGTATGATTTACGAATAATTAACTGATATATAAATTATAACTACAAGGAAGTGTAATATACAAATACCCTTAAAGCAAGAAAAACAAAAATTAAGAAAGTTTAAGAACACGTATCGACGGAAATGTTTTTTTTTTTGTTTTTGTTTTTGGAACCAATAAGAATTTTAGAACCTGATAGAAATATGGTGTTTACAAAAAAGTAACACAAAGATTTCCTTGTTCATTTTTATTTATTTATTTATTTTTTATTTATTATTTTCTATTATCTATTTATTATTAATTCAATTATTGTTATTATTATTAAAATTATTATTATTATTATTAGTAGTAGTAGTATTATTATTGTTTGCTGTAAAGGGTTTTCACGCAGTAGATGTGTTCGTTGATCGTAATAGTTATCACTCTTCACAAAATAATATTTAAGTTAGCATTAAAGTACGTATCTGGTTAATAAATTGCATTTTGATCTGTAACACTGTAAGGAAGTATAATAAACAAACACATAAAAAGCGAACAACACAAGACGTAAAATAAAATTCAACTTTGCTAAGAAAAGACAATATGTTATAAATCTCTCTCTCTCTCTCTCTCTCTCTCTCTCTCTCTCTCTCTCTCTCTCTCTCTCTCTCTCTCTCTCTCTCTCTCTCTGTATATCAATATATATATATAAAACAAGAAATAATAATAATAATAAATAGAAATAAAATTAGGAAGGCCTTGAGATCAGACTGATCTCGATATTCACATAAATAATTTTTTTATAGATATTATGTAATTAAATTTTAATATTTAAAGCTACACACATTCTGTCAAAAGAACTCAGTATTTTATTGTAATAGTAACTTAATAATAAAATGAACTAATAAAGTGTAAAGCACGTAGATATAATAAGGAGTCTTGGTCACGAATGTATTTATATTGTTGTCATGTCGCAAGTTCATAATATTACCTTATTAGGTGACATCCCTTATATAGCTTTCTCATTGACTATATAGTTTTATTGTATCGACTTCTAGAATTTCAATAAGGAAACTAGACACCTGATTACATATATATAAAACTGAAAAGGTAAAGCTATCCCAGTCTTTAACTGTTCGTTTGAGAGTAAGGAAGAACCAGCGAGAACGTGTAAGTTTGATTTAAGTTTTGTTATTACGATCAGGTACTGGATATTTAAGTAATATTTTATTCATTACTTGTGCATTAAAATATAACATTCTTTCATTACTTGTGCATTAAAATATAAAATTCATTCATTACTTGTGCATTAAAATATAACATTCATTCATTACTTGTGCATTAAAATATAAAAGTCATTCATTACTTGTGCATTGCAGTATCAAATTCATTCATTACTTGTGCATTAAAATATAAAATATGTAAATTATAACTACCACGAAATGGAATACACAAACAGACAAGTAGCAGATAACACAACACATTAAGTCAAATTTCATCTTAGTTCAGAAATAAAAGGATCACATAAATCGATGCGAATGTTTACTGAAACCAGAAGGATTTTGATGCCCTAAATAAAATTAAGATTTACAGAAGCCTGAGAGAAAAATATTTTTATTATTAATATTATTATTTTATTATTTTATTTTTATACATTTAAAACGTAGACGCAGGTGATTTCGTTGATTATTCTCTGAAGCAAACAAGAAACGTGTGCTCCTGTAAAAAGAAAAAAAGAAAATTCCTGCTAAAACTGTTTAATAAATATTTCTTATACCTTACGGGTGTCTTTACTCGCTATAGTTATTTAGTTTCATTTCTCTGAAGATCAGAACCCTGCGAAGGAAAAACAGATAATAATAATAATAATAATAATAATAATAATAATAATAATAATAATATTATATAATAATAATAATAATAATAATAATAATAATAATAATAATAATAATAATAATAATAATAATCACAAAAAGAAAAGGAAGAAGAACAGATTGATTTTGGTACGTTCCAGAGAAAAGTACAGAGGAGCTAAAACACAATATTAATAAAATATTTTGTGACTTTATTTTAGGATAATGGCTGCGAAAACAGAGCAAAACACAACGACATTAGAGAAAGATTTTGGAAGGATCAACATTGGTGAGAAATACCAGTTACAATGATAGTGAAATATTTGTATTATGTTGCATGACACCTTCAGCTGACACTCTTCTGCTTATCTTAATAAATACAACATTCTCTCACAGATATCCAAACTGAAATCTACATAAAAAGCACATACACACAGATACATTTATATAAGAAGAGAGAGAGAGAGAGAGAGAGAGAGAGAGAGAGAGAGAGAGAGAGAGAGAGAGAGAGAGAGAGAGAGAGAGAGAGGAGAGGCAGAAAACATAACATTTTCTGATTACTTCTCATTAATTTAAAAAAAGAAAACAAAAGAAAAACAAAAATGAAAAATTTACACTACATATTTTAATGAACGGATTCTTTTCGATCCGTATTTCTTCACCAAATTCGAATTACTTACATTTTATTTTTCAGCTACAGATGAGGACATTTCCTTCGAAAAGAGATTGGAATCGTTTCCTCACTCCTTTCATCTTACAGATCTCATGTTCTGCTCAAAACAGCTTAGAGAAAAATTACTTGAAAAGTTTCAAGGAAAACCGAAAGAAGAGAAATCGGGTGACATGGAAGAATGTGAAAATGAAAAGAGAAGTTACAATCGCACCAACAATTTTGTCTCCTTCCTGCTGTTTGTGCTAGGAGATCGAGACAAGGCAATCGAGATAAATTTGAAAGTCTGTCGTCGAGACCCTACTAACATTGTAGCTCGTGCAAACCGTGTGCGATTTCTGTTAAAACAGGATAAGCATTCTGCTGAATCAGAATTAATTGAACTGGAAAACGTGAACGGAGACCTGGACAGAATGCGTGCTGTAGCTGAAGCTGAACTTGCCTATTGCTACTCTGAACTAACACCAGCTTCTTATCCAAAGGCTCTGAAACTGTACAGAAAATTAAATGAGAATTATACTGAAGAATACGAGTGGAAATTTGGTGAGGGTCTAACTCTTAGACGATTTCTGTCCCCTCAGAGCTATTCAATTCAGTCAGGTATCGATGTGGTAGAATACGCTGTTAGATGCTATGAACTGCTAGACGAAGTCGGCAGGCAAGGACCTGAACCTCTGAATGCGATGGCGTACGCAGAGCTTTTGGAATTAGCCAAGCGGCTTGAATCAAAAACAAGACCATTTGAAGAGGAACATGTTGTGGAAAGAATTAAGCAACAAACAAATCTGCAGTCGTGTGAGAAATATTTCCAGACAGCTCTTGAATTAGACAACAACAGCAGTTTCGTACTGAAAAGGTTAGGCAAATATTTACTAAATGAAAATCAACTGGATGAGGCTGAGACAATGTTAGAACAGTCAGTCAGTCGTAATCCGACAGGAAAAGATTTCCATCACCTGGGAAAGGTTCTGCTGAAAAAAGAGAGAAAACAAAACAACAGCGAAACACTTAAGCGTGCGATTGAAAATCTAAAACTGGCCGTTGAAATGTCACACGGGGAAAATTACCCTGCAGCGCTTGACTTGGCTTCTGCTTACCTGAGAAGAAACCGCTTCGATGATGCCGAAAAGGTCTTAAAAGATATCATAGAAAGAGCTGAAAGTGATACCAATCAGTTCTGTTATATTAATGCTTTGAAAATGAAGAGTAGAATCTGTTGTGAGAAAAATTGGAGACTGAGTGAAGAGACATTAAACTACAAAATTCTTGCTATAGAAGCTTCTGCCTCAGAAGTGCTGTACAAATATCGCACTCATTTTAGAACGGTGACAGATTTGCTGAACCAAAAGGATGGTCCACGTGGGGTAAAAATACCGTGGGAAGTTAAAGAAGTTTACTGTATGATCAGTGAGTTCGCCCGATCTCTTCCGATTTATGAGAAGATTCAAAACCGTAATCTGGGATCACAAGACTGGATTGCAATTACAGAGGAATACCTCAATCGACAAGAATACGAAAATACTAGACTGTGTGTAAGTCTGCTGATGGGTACGCAACAAGCTGATTATATTCCTTTTCCTCTCGTCAGTCGAATTTATCTGAAAACAGCAGAGCACATGTTATCAAGAGGCCTGTCACCGAGTAAAGTTTCGCGATGTTTCAGAAGGATTTTTACGTTATACTACAAAACGAAGAAAGAAGATGAAATAAATGGTGCTGATATCATGATTATCCATGACAAAGACGATTGTAACTCGTCTGAGATTTCAGTGAAGATTCAGAAAATTCTGGAAGACTATACAGGTCTTGAAGTCACGAGGAATGATGAACTTGCCTTTGAAGGAATGGATGATATCTCTTTTTATGAACAACTGATGCCTCTTATTCGCTGCATTGTTGTAGTTGTTAATTCGGATACCCCAAACACACACTGGAAACAGGTGATTGATTTGGCAATAGCAACTGCTACGAAAAATGAGAAGATGATGATTGTATGCTTGAAATCAGGAGAGACTCACCAAGTCACTGAACTCAATGATTTCAAAACAGGAAAAACTCCACCAGACGAAGCAGACGACAAAGCTGCTGTGGACTGGCTGCTGGAAACTTTTCCACTTCTTGTTAATGCTGACGTCAATTTGTAAATTTGAAAATTTACAGATCTTAACAATAATTTGAATTGAACTTTATGGATTGTTCAAGTTTATTAATCGAAATAATTGTAATAATAATAATAATCACATGAAGATTAACAACAATAACAATTATGCTAATAATTATATTTATATTCGGATTTCTTTTCGAAAATGCTTGAACTGGAAATGTTTTTGATTACTGATTTTTTTTAGTTTTAAGAACATGAAACGAAGGTAGGAAAATACGATGCCTTTTAAAAACCTAAATACTTATATAGGTGTCCTACAAATATATATATATAGCTTAACATTTTTATCTACGTATACAGGTTGTACAGACGATCTAGTTATATTAATATATTTTTCAATAACTTTATGGTTGAAATGAAATTTGTGTTATCTAAATTGTAATATAAGAATCATGGCTTATTTGTAATATAGAATCAATAGAATCAATAATAGAAAATAATATAATATAATATAATATAATATATAATATAATATATGTTTTTGTGTATCTGTCTGTCTATATCTATATATAAAGTAATTATACCTGAATAAAATGCTGATTTAGAGAATCGTTTTCTGTTTTTATTGTTTTGTGTGTAATTGTGACTCCAGGTTAGTGAATTGTGTTAACGACAAAATCGTTGTATGTAAATAGATTTTGTTAATTTTGTAATTTAGAGCTTATTTTTATATAAAGAGCTTTGTGTGAGGTTACTGTCATCATGTGAAATGTCTACACCAACCCTTTGACTTTTTCACCTTCAAGTGCTTTATAATAATAATAATAATAATAATAATAATAATAATAATAATAATAAAAATAATAACAATCACAATAACAACAATAATAAAATATATTATTACAAAAATATAAAACTTAAGAAAAACCCAGTATTTTATTGTATTAGCAATTTGATTATAAAATGTCCGGGCATGATAACCTAAGAAGCAAGTACATATTATAAGGAGGTGTTGTCGTGAATGTGTTTATACTGTTGTCAGGCGCCGAGGTCATACACACCTTATATAGATTGTTTATCTACTCTTACTGTGTTGACTGTTCTAATTTCAATAAGGAAAGAAGACACCAGATTTATATTTAAGTGCGCTATGTTTGCGTCACGTAGGCTGATAAATGTAAAGAAGGGTACGGAGCTTTTCAGAATACCTGGAAAAAACCCAGACATACTTGATTTATTTATTTATTTATCATTCATTTTTGTTAGTGGAAAAAGAATATATATCCTTTTCTTCTTATTAGATTTTTTATTTATTTTGTTTTTTTATAAATGGCTTTTGCAAACGTAAGGTTTCAAATAATAATAATAATAATAATAATAATAATAATAATAATAATAATAATAATAATAAGAAGAAGAAGAAGAAGAAGAAGAAGAAGAAGAAGAAGAAGAAGAAGAAGAAAACTAATGACTCAGAACAGACAGATTTTTGTTAGGCCTAGAGAAATGTACAATTGAGCCATAACATGGAAACTGAGATCTACACAGAAAAAACAAAACTACAGACACACACACACATTTATATAAGGCGAGAGAGAGAGAGAGAGAGAGAGAGAGAGAGAGAGAGAGAGAGAGAGAGAGAGAGAGAGAGAGAGAGAGAGAGAGAGAGAGAGAGAGAGAGAGACTTTATATTTTGTAGAAAACAATATTTTTTCAGTGAAAGTTCCTTCACCAATTTTGTGATTATATATCATTAAAAAATAATAATAATAACAAAAGTAAAACTTCTTTCTTATATCAGATTTTAATAACTAATTGTTTTTCCGCCGATATTCCTTCCGCCTCTTCCCATTACTTATATTTTATTTTTCAGCAACAGATGAGCACATTTTATTGTAAAATAGGTTGGAATCATTTCCTCACTTCCTTCTTCGTATATATTTCACGTTCTGGTAAAAACAGCATAGAGAAAAATTACTTGCAAAGTTTCAAGAAAACCGAAAGAAGAGAAATCGGGCGAGATGGAAAAATATGAAAATAAAAAAACAAGCAACGATCGAGACAGGGTAATCGCGATAAATTTGAAAGTCTGACGTTGAGACCTACAAACGTTGTAGCTCATGGAAACCGTGTGCGTTTTCTGCAGAAAGAGAACGACCGTTCTGCTGAATCAGAATTAATCGAACTGGAAAACCCGGAGGGAGACCTCGACAGAATGCGTGCTGTAGCTGAAGCTGAACTTGCCTATTGCTATTCTGAACTAACACCAGCTTCTTATCCAAAGGCTCTCGAGCTGCACAGAAAAGTAAATGAAAAATATCCAGAAGAACACTACTGAAAATTTGAAGAAGGTCTAACAGTTAGACGATCTCTGTCCCTTCAAAGCTATTCGTTTCAGTCACGTACCGATATCGCTGAAATCGCTGTTAGATGCTAAGAACTGCTAGACGGAGTCGGCAGTAAGGGCCAGAACCATTAAATACCATCGCTTATTCCGGGCTTGGGTCATTCTTACGTAATTTTATATCATATCATTTAACTGAGCGACAGTGATTGGCAGAAACTGCAGCACTAACATTTAGTAAAAAGAATAAATAAATATTAATAATAATATAATAAAATAAAATAAATACACAAGCAAACAAACAAAAACAAAAAATCAAAAACAAAAAACAAACAAAAAAAATCAGTTAGGTGATCGTAGATTCTAAATAGACTGCCTAACCAATCAGACACGACTATTTTCCTATGATCATGGTGATCACGTGACTTCGACAATGCAGCAGTCTGGTCACTCGACACTCAGGTCATGAAATACATCTTGATAACGATAACACTTTTTACGGACAGACTGGTGGACCTTTAGTTCGGATTCAATAAAAAAAAAAAAAAAAAAAAGCACCCCCCCCCCCAGTTTATTCAAGTACACAGACACATCCACTGTTTATCTTATTCTTTTCCTAACTGCACAAAATTAGTCATATTTACTTTCAGTTTGTTCCATCACGTTCGAGAAACAGTTAAATCTAATAAGCATATAAAGTTACCATTAAACTATAAATGTACATGGTCAGTGTATTGACATGCACTATTATAAAAATGTGCAAACGAAAAAACACATTCAAAATTATGCTTGGCACAAAAGAAAGAAATTTACGAAATTTGAACCTAAGATTTATTTCAACCAGTTAAATTTGGATTTCATAATAAATGTTGGAATTAAATAATAATAATAAATATAATAATAATAATAATAATAATAATAATAATAATAATATAAAAAATAAAATAAAATAAAAGTCAAATATTAGCTAAATGTTTTTCTTATTCAGGCCAAACTAAACGTCCACCCGTCTCTCTGTATGAAGTATGTTCCTTGTTCAAATTTCGTTTCAGGGGTGGATTATTGCTTGGTTTTCATGTTCCACGGAGGCTTACCCCGGCTAAAAATAACAAGAACAAAAACAGCAGCAACAACAACAACAACAACAACAATAATAATAACACCAATAACAAAAACAAGAACAATAAAAGCCTTATAAGCAATGTTTTTTTGTTAAAAAAAATTTTGTTATAACATTATCGCATGAGAACAGTATAAACACAATAATGACTGTATGCCCTTATTACATATGTATACATTTACAAAGATGATGTGGCTACTCAAAAGTGAGTTATTTGGAAGGATACAGGCTGTATATAACCAAACACTATGAGAACAGCTGTAAACAACAATTCATTTCCGGTTTTCAAAGCATCTAATCTGGTGTCAGACGGAATGCAAACTTGTGATAAGTACTGAATTTTTATGTTATAAAGTATACATTTTATATAATTATCACAAATAAAAAAAGTCATGTTTTCCAGTTTATTTAATATAAAAATTATGTTCTGCCAGCATGAACGAGATACCATCACTTTCTAACGTAGAGCGACATTGATACGAACAAAGAATTCATTTTAATACAATTGTTCACAATACATGTTAACTTATTATCAAATTAATAATTTTGAGTTCCCTACACGTATAACACTTATAACAAAATGAATGTCTTGCAGCGTTGAAAAGCTCACATTTTTGGTGAAATTAAAACTAAAATTTTGAAATTCCATTTTGTTTTCTTTTTTTTCTTACTTCTAGGTTTGACGTGTTCTGTCGGGAGATAGATATTCATATTTTCTATATCTTGGTTTGTTTTCTTATTACTGTCGTCGTTGTCGTCGTTGTTGTTGTTGTTCTTATTATTATTATTACTACTACTACTACAACACTCAAGGGATATGATCATTACGGGTAGAACATTTCAGAAGTTTTTCTTAAAGAAGAACGTTATCAGATTAGGACGGACATAAAGTGCTAACTGATTTGCTCTGCGCAATAGCGAGAATGCCACACGTTTTACCGATTGTAAGAATTAGCACATCGGCAATTGTAGCGGAACACACACATCAGCAATTTATGTTTAGTTCTACAAGTTTAGTATTAAACGGCTAAGTTTTACTCATAGCAAATATATCTGTGTAAGCAAAATATCTGTTTCCTCATCGCTTAGTAAAAGTCATATACCGTATATACTTGTGTACAAGGCGACCTTATGTATAAGTCGATGTGTATTTTAAGACCAAAAATTGCGTCATTTTAGGTATTACTTGTGTATAAGTCGACTGTAGATTCCAGGCACCGTCACTATTTTTAGACCAGTGTGACAGTGCGACGAAGGCCTACATTGTACGCCTACTGTAACATAACTTGCACGAGCTGTAACTTGCACGAACATACCATAATAACGTAAATGCATGTATTACACGAGCTATAGCCTAAATGTATCATAAATAGTATCTCTTTAATGTAATAGGTCTAACATGGAGACATAACTTACCGTTATATTTAGCCCTTCTATGATTTACAAAATTTGTCGGTAGTGGATATTAATGACGATTGCAATATTATTTCACCAAATTCTTTACAATTAAACAAGTGAGTTTTGTTTATGAAATTAGGACCGATATTTAGTGCAATTTGGTAGAGAAGTCTGCATTCCTAGATCATTGCAAGACGACGTAAGGCATAACGCCGTACTGACGGTTTTCTCGCTTTAAAATCTATTTTTATGTCATTAAACGGAAGAATATGATGTTTTACATTCATATTTGGTTTTGTTATTTAATTTTTCAAAATTGTTTATACGATAAAATTATATTTTTGAAAAGCTGAAAGACCGCGATTATTCTAGATGCATCCCGTAGCAAAAAATAGTCAAAATGGCGACTCTTCGGCAACAGTTACAAAAGCATTACCTATGTATAAGTCGACCCCCAAAATATTACCTTAATATAGTCTCCCAAAAATTCGACTTATACACAAGTATATACGGTAATTAAGGGTGTACGCACGCAAGAAATCCACATGGAGACATACAAACATAAATATAAATAAATACACATAGAAACATATACACATAAATATATGAAAATATACACAGACCAAAAGATATAAAAAATACATACACACATAAATATGTATAAATACACACACACAAACACACACGCAGAGAGAATATATAGACATGCGCAATCAGGCTCACGTACACACACACATGGATACACCTGCCAATGTATCAAAAAAGTACATAATGAGTTTATTTACGTCATAGTCATCTGAAAAGATCACACCACATTTTTATCTTCTGATTTGACATTACTTATTTATCTACTATCTGTTACTAATGAACTGATTCGTGGAATATTTAAAAGGAAAGTAGACACCTGATTTATACAACACTTAAAAGATAGAGCTATCACAGTTTCTAACTGTTCGCTTGAGGGTAAGGAACATTCACAGAGAAAGTGTAAGTTTGATTTAAGTTTTGTTATTACTATCATTATATTAGATATTTAAATAATGTTTCATTCATCACTTGTGCATTAAAACATATAATTATTTATTTATTTAATACAGTTTTCATTGTTATATTTTAACTGTTATTTTGTCATCTTCTGAAATATTTTTTTTGGTGAGTGTGTTTGTTTTAAAAAAAAGAAAGAAGATGACTGAATCAGTAACTAAGAATTTTAATAAAACAATCATCTATATATAAGCGACTGAATCAACAACAACAATAATAATAATAATAATAATAATAATAATAATAATAATAATAATAATAATAATAATAATAATAAAATAATGATTTGAACTTATCACATTTAGTGTTTTCATCACACGCACATTATCTACATGTTATTAAGACTTTGACCGCTCAAAGTTTTATACAGATATACACTCGTTTGTTCTGGTTGTTGCACTTTGATCAATCTTGTTTGTAAATTTGAAATAAAATCGTAAAACGAAAAACACAATGAGAAATTTTTTAGATATCTAACATTAAGTATTTATTAATAATAAAGGACAAAGTACGAAACTAGCTAACATTTAGTACCAGAGGCTGACCACGTCAAGCTTACTTATTTAACTCATGATATATCTCCGGAAAAACGGCGGCCCACTACTTTTTGCGCCACTCATGTTAGCAGCCTATCAACGGCGCGAAATCGTTGGTTTCCGGAAAAACGGAGCGAAATCGTTGGTTTCCGGAAAAACGTCGCGTAATGTAAAGTTCGTGTTCTGTTAAACAGTCGGGTTTTTCAGAGACCCAAAAGGTTAAACAACCATTGTGTGAGTCTTCATTTCCAAAAACAACGTGTTAAGTATAACCTGACACCAAAACAGACAAAACCAAATATTAATGTTACAAATATTGTTTTTAATTTTTTAATTGTATTTTGTTCTGTTTTTTGTATATTGCTATCTCTCTGTATGTCTGTCTGTGTGTCAGTCTGTGTACCTATGTATATATCAATACACACACACACACACACACACACACACACACAGACACACATATATATATATGTATGAGATACTTTACTGTCCATTAAAATCAAGCTATAATTCACTAACAGTTTATTGACTATTAAGAGGTATACACTACAAGGAACTGTAATATACAAACGCACAAGAAAGAAACTACTCGTAAATCCATGTAAATGTTTTGGGAACCAGGAAGATTTAGGTGGCATAATACAATTAGTATTTAGATAAGGGTAAAGCGAAACATTAAAGTGTTGCTTTTTTCTTTATTTCTTTTTAAGCATTTTATTATGTGACCCCAGCATAGACAGCTACAATTGCTCAACATTACAGAAAAAAGAAAAAATCCAACTACAAACTAATCTATAAATAACTATTACTTCTCCCCGGTGTTCATACTCGCTATCTTTCTTACATATTTCAGTGACCTAGATTCACACACCCGTTTGTGTTTCTGTAGTATCATACATCGGTTGATAACGCTCAAGATAGCTATTAAACATAATTAAGAGTGTATAATCTGTAGATGTCGTTGTGTTTCTAGATAAAAAAAGAAATACAGTAATTCTCGTATTTATTTATTTATTTATTTTCTTATTACAATATATATTTTTTTAAATGTGTTCTTTCTATTTCTTTCTCTTTCGATTTCTTTCTTCGTTTTTTATTTATTTATTTTTAATTTTCTATTTATTACTAGTATTTACTTCTTATCCATGGGTTTTTAAATGCATGATGTTCAATACAGCTATAAGATTTATAATATTACTAAAACATTTTATTACATACTTTTAGGAAAATGACTGCGAGAAAAGAGCAAAGTACAACATCGATAGATACGGATTTTGCCAGGATAAATATTGGTAGTGAGAAATATTAATCAGGATCCGTATTATGTAGAATTACACGTTGATGTTACATTACTCTGATTACTTTTATAAACACGTTATTCTCTCTTTCACATATATCTACATCGAGATATCTGCTTAAAAATACTAGCAAACAACCACACACACACATAATTATCAGAGAGAGAGAGAGAGAGAGAGAGAGAGAGAGAGAGAGAGAGAGAGAGAGAGAGAGAGAGAGAGAGAGAGAGAGAGAGAGAGAGAGAGAGAGAGAGAGAGAGAGAGAGAGAGAGATTCGGTAAAAACAATATATTATCATTGCTCATCGTGAGTTTAATAAAGAAAAAAAATGAAAAAATAAAGAAATCGAAATTATATTTTTAGAAAAGACTTTTACTTCAGAAAATTCACGTCACTTAATTTTATCTTATTATTATTTTTTTTTTTCAGGTGCGGATGAGGATATCGCCTTCGAAAAGAGACTACAATCATTTCCTCACTCCTTTCATCTCACAGATCTCATGTTCTACACGAAACAGCGCAGAGAAGAACTGCTTAGAAAGTTAGAACAACGGGAAGAAGACATACCTACTTCAGTGGGAAATCAACCAAGTCAAAAGACACACACAAATCGTCACGACAATTTTTCTTCGTTCTTGCTTTTTTTGCTAGGAGATCGAGAGAAGGCAATCGAGATAAATTTAAAAGTCCGTGATCGCGACCCTACTAACATTGTAGCACGGGCAAATCGTGTGCGATTTCTGATAAAACAGGATAGGCGTTCTCCTGAGTCAGAATTAGAGGAATTGGAAAACTTGGAGGGAGACCTGGACAGAATGCGTACTGTAGCTGAAGCTGAACTTGCTTATTGCTACACTCGACTATCACCAGCTTCTTATCCAAAGGCTCTAAAGCTGTACAGAACATTAAATGAGAAATATCCAGACGAATTCGAGTGGAAATATCGAGAGGGTCTCACACTTAGACGATCTCTGTCCTTTCAGAGCTATTCAATTCAGTCAGGTATCGATGTGGTTGAATACGCTGTTGAATGCT